>JAJPUD010011856.1:13010-52309 GCA_023553655.1 Myrmecobius fasciatus
CGCTTTATCTCTCTATTTAACTAACCACTCACCCATGTCTTCCATCTATCTCTCCATCCACCTAGCTAACTATCTATCCACATATATACATATATACATATACACATATACACATTTGTATATGTGTACAGATGTATATATACACATATATGTGTATAAATATATATGCATATTATATACATATCACAAATTTTAAATTAGTCTGTTCCTTTCTTTTTTCTTTGAGGATAAGGGATCTTGTTCTATAACCAAATGTTAATTTTGTCTCATGAATTCTTCTGTTGAATAAAATAACTCATCCTTTAAATAATTAAATACAAATATGTTATTCGATATCTTACAGTTTTTAAATGATTTAAAATATATTTCAGACACTTAGGAAGGACAGTGGATAGAGTGCTGGGCCTGGAATCAGGAAGAATCATCTTCATTGAGTTTAAATCTGCTGTCACACACTTCCTAACTGTATGACCTTAGGCAAGTCACTTAACCCAGTTTGCCTCAGTTTCCTTATCTGTAAAATGATCTAGCAAGGGAAATGGCAAACCCCTCCAGTATCTTTGCCAAGAAAATTCCAAAAGGAGTCATGAAGAGTCAGACTTAATTGAAATGAGGGAACAAGAAAAACAAAAATATTTATAATGCTGATGCAATTAGGGTTTATTTTGGATATTTAGAGTGAGTTTTTATTTTAAAATCTTTAGAATTTTTAAGGAATTTTTAACAAAATGTTTGTTTCCCAGGATTTTTTAAGTGTTAGTACCCCAGATTATCTCAGCAGTTTGGGGACTTAGATGGTGTGCATTAAAACTCCCAGCCAGGTAAGATCTTTATGATGGTACATTTTTACTTACAGAAGTGAAAACCAAGAGATTAAAATGAAACACTTTGGAGGTAGAAGCATGGGAAGTATGATTAGTCAAGGACAGGAGCTTGCCAAATCCTCTGATGTGACAATCTTTACCTCCCCTTCTTCCCCCCTGCAGGAAGGATGGAAGGAGGCAAAAGGTACTTTTTTGTAAAGCTGCCCTGTAGGGAATGCCACACCCATTTCACCAAGCTTTTCAGCTTCTTTCTGACTCAATATGTGGGATGATGATTGCTTCCTTCCACACCAGGGCAACTCATGGGTTTTGTAGGGAGGAGGTGAATTCTTGCTCAGGGTTATTTGGTTGATTTCTAGCCTATGACGGTACAGCTGGGAACTTGCTAGAGACACTGGCTAGTAGAAGCCTCATGTGTAAAAGCACAGGGCATGAAGGTTAATAGGATAATAAGAGGTTGGAGTTTTGAGATAGGAAAATAGGGCAAACTCAAGCAGAAATGCTGTGAAACATGAGTTTTTTAGGATTCAGAGTCTTCCCCCCAAAATAATCTCCTCCTCATCATTATAATTATTATTAAATTTTATTATTCCAGTGGAATTCTCAAAGACAAGTGTATTCATTGGGTTCTAATTTTGGGTTCTCTAATTCTATTCAATTGATTTCTTTTTTAAGCTAGCAGCAAACATTTTTGATAATTTTAAAAAATCAGGAATGTAATAAATCTTTCCTAAAACTTGTCAAGTATTTTTCAGACATGTAAGACTACTGTGGTTTTTTTTGAAGACTTTCTTTGCACCTGTTTTATTTTCCTAGGATTCTGTCTTCTCACAAAGGCATCTTGCACCACTCTATAATCTTCAAATTTTGACAGGAACAAAAATCACTGGCCTACAAATGCAGACATATCACCCTCTTCCTCTTTTTTGAAAGTAGGTACAATTTCCATTCCCCTCTCCTGGTGCCTCTTCTAATCTTCAACATCTTTAAAAGATTATACAACACTGACCCCGCAATCACAGTTACCAGAATTTTTAGCACCCTTGGGTACAGTTTGTCTGGACCTACTGACTTGAACTCATTGAAATAAGCTAGATATTGTATGATCATGTCCTCACTTATCTTGAGTTTCTGTTCCCTGCTAGCCATTTTTTGTTCTCTCCTTCCAATTCAAAGATCATTTTTCCTCATAACAGAAAACAGAAGCAAAATGAGTTGAACAGTTCAGCCTTCTCAGCATCATCCATTAACATTGCCCTTTCTTTCCTAAGCAGGGGTCCCTTTGATCTTCCTCTTTCCCCAACATAACTAAAAACAGACAAATGAATCTTTAGAATTTGATATCCTCTGGGTGCTTTCAATGTTTTTTCAAAATGTTGTCCCAGAAGAACCTCACTCAAGAATCCTTTTCAACTTTAAACCCCTCTATCATCTTCTTATTTCCTTCCTCCTTCTTCCTTCCTGTTCTTCTATCACCCTTCTTCTTTCTCTCTCTTAGATACAGTTCCTGGGATTTTCCTGGCTATCCCCAAATTCAACTATCCTACTTTCAGTTTCTACTTAAACTTTCAAATTTTATACCAAATCTTACTCCTTATATGTTTGCGGTAGTTACTCAGGAGCATTTTCACATTATCTTCTGCTTGTGACCTTGAGAGGCAGTGAAATAATTTTATTATCCAAATTAAAGTCCAGGTGCCACTTTAGACTGTCAATGAGTAACTTTATTTTCTGTCAATATCAGGTCCATTCTGTAAACATATCATCTAAAAGAAATCTATACTGATATAGTTTACCAATTTGATGACAAGTTTTCCAGGATCATACAATAAGTATCTGGGAGAAGCAGGATTTGAATCCACATTCCTGACTCCAAGGTCAAGTTTCTAGTAGTACTCTAACATAAAAGAGATTTTTTTTGTTAGACTACTGCTATTTGGAGACAGAGAAGTTATTAGATCCTTACCTGAAGAATATCCAAGCTATCTAATAGTTATTGTATCTAAGATTCATTTAATAACTCTGCTCTGTTTGTATTGGAGACTGAGGGAGCATCTGATTAGAAGGACCATTGTGATTTTTTGGGGAGTCAATCTTGCACTGAACAGATTTGGGCTAAGAGAAACCTGGCATAGACTGGATCACTAGGAATTTAGCTTGCTTATCTCTGATAGATCTCCCAGAGATAAATGGATGGGAAAGATCTAATCTGTTTGGAGCACCACAGAAATAAGATAGATCAGGGTAAACAGCTTCCAAAGGAACAAGTCATGAAGATCATTAGATAAGGGATGAAAACACAGTCATATTCAGAAATTAAGGGGCAATGGCTTTGGAAGTCCAAAAGAAAAGAGTTCTTTTTTTGGAAGTTTGGGCATGGGGCAGGAATGCTTTTCCAGAGTACTATCAGTGAAAGCCTGATGAAGAAATAATAAAATGATGAGATAACTCTGAGATTTTTCTACTCCGTCCTTTAGACTTGGGGAAACAGAATGTGGAGAAAGAGTAATATCTGCATTGGCCAACTAGATCTTTAGTAATAGACCTAGAACTAGTTTTTTTAAAGTTCTCTTTATTAGATATTAGAAAATCAGGCAGGTAGAAACTAAGGAGAGAAAATTAATATTTATAGTAAGGAAGGAAGTATTTATTAAGCACCCACTATGTGCCAGGCATTCTTCTATTTTTCATTTAATATTTCTTATTTAATCCCCACAACAACTCTAGGAGGCAGGTGCTGTATTGTTATCATTCCCATTTTATAGTTGAGGAAATTGAGGCAAACACAGGTTAAGTGATTTGGCTAGGGTGACACAATTTGTAGGTATCTGAGGTCTGAGGTTTGAATTCAGGTTTTTTTTTTTTCTCCAGGCCCTCTGCTCTATTTATTTTACCACCTAATTGTCACAACAAACTAATTTTTTTTTCTGAGGTAACTGGATTTAAGTGACTTGCCCAGGATTAAACGGGCAGGAAGTGTTAAGTGTCTGAGGTCAGATTTGAACTCAGGTCCTCCTGACTTCAGGATGGTACTCTATCCACTACACCAACTAGCTGCCCCAACAAACTAAAATTTAATGGGGAAAAGCATCTGAAAGATGGAGAGGGGAGGAGAAAGAAAAGACAATGGTGGAGAAAGTCCAGAGAGCCAGGATCAAGACTCAGAAACAGAATTTTGTTTTAGTTGTTTTAGTTTTTATTTATTATTAATTTTTATTTATTAACCATTAATTGTGTCAGGCACCAATGCTGGGGATACCAAAAGCAAACACAAGGTCCCTACTCTCAAGGAGTTTATAATCTAATGGAGGAGACAACATGCAAACATTGATTGATTAAAGTTCATAGTTTCTTTAGATATGCTCATTCTGACCCTGCTAAATGAGTGGTCAAAGGATTGAATGCAGAATTCTAAATCCACAGTTTCTCCAATCCACTGCCTTCTCCTGAAGCTGGTGTTTTGCCTAATCTGTGGCACATGCTAATTCTGCCCCAGGAGTGATATTACAATATTCTTGGGCTCCTTAAAGAGATGACCTAAGGCTGCAATGTGGTCACTTGCACTACAATCCACTCCTAATTGCTTCAACCAGGGATCTTGAGAAATAGCAGGAAATAGTAGTCTTTAACCTTTGGTACAGGTTTCTTGTAAAACACATTTACTACATGGAGGGAAATCAACTTCTGGCTTAATTCAGTTGAATAAACATTTGTTCTAGGAGGCACCAATTATAAAGACAGAGAATATCTGAGGGGATCCCCACCTGGTCCCCCATCCAAGAATGAGGAGATTGGACTAAATTGCTTCAGACATCTCTTATTTTGGTGTACCATATAGCACACTGGGTGCTGAGGATACAAAAATGAAAATGAAATAATTACTGCCTTTGAGGAGCCCACATTTTATTAAAATAAAATATCATTCACACAGGAAAATAAATTGAAAATAAGACTTTGGATTTTGTTGTTGTTGCTTTTGTTTTGAAACGGGGAAACGGTGGAGCTTTCAGTGATGGTGAGAGGAGGGAGATTGTTAACTATTAGGAAGATAATGAAAAGTCTCTATTTGTATGTTAGTTTTTTAAGATGATGGAACTTAAGCTGAGTCTCTAAGATGAGGAAACAAGGGAAAGATTGACAGAATAATGGGGCAATGGTGTGGAGGAGGGAAATAGAATCATATACTGAGAGCAACAAGTAGAGTAATTTAACCAGATGAGATGGGACACAATAATATACAATAAGTCTTTAATGCTATGATGAAATCAGATTTTAAGGGCTTTAAATGCTAAACAGTGGAGTTTGTACTTGGCTGTAGAGGTACAGGGAAACACTAAGGTCTGACATGGTCAGATTTGTGTTTTAGCTAATTCTATTTGAAAACTGTATAAAATGAATTAGAGAGGCATTAGTGAAATCAGCATCCCTGGTCCCAAATACATATACATATGTGTGTGTGTGTGTGTATAATACATATATATATATATGTATATATATATATATATATATATAATGTGTGTGTGTGTACACATGTTCGCATACATACAGAGAGAGAGATCTGGATTTCTGAGCTAATCAAAGTTATTCTTAGATTCCTATTCCCAAGGATTGTATTTAGGTAGAGCATAAGGATTTAATGATCCCTGCTAGGGTAGGCTGATCATCTTCCTATCCTTCTCCCCTCTCCTCCCTTGCCCCCCCAACATACTTCATTAAAAATAACCCCCCTGAATAATAAATAATAAATAAACAAATAAATAATTAAAAATAGTCATCTGTTGGATAATGGGGAGAGATTTCCTTTTGGAGATCCAGAAGATTTTTATTTCTTTCTATTGCCTCCCTCGCTTTTATCATCCAACCAAAATGTTCAATTTGTAATTTTCCATAAATGCTATTCTGTTTCCCACTTCTGTATCTTTATGTAACTGGTCTGCCAATTCCTCCTTTATTACCTCCACCTCTTTGGAACCTCCCCCAACTCACCTATTTATATCTAAGATTGATAGCCCAGAGACTTGTTGGCTTTAGTAGAAGAAAAGTATTATGGGAGAATATGCCATGCACTTTATATACACTAAATCAAGATTTGGTATAGAATCCACTTACTCTGCCCATTTAATATATGGAGGACTTTGCCATAATGAATTAATCCAGGTAACTGATTACTAAACTTCCCTTGCTGATTTGTCCATCTTTATGCATTATAAATCCTGGCCTTGTTCACACACAAAATTGTTAAGGGGTTAGATGGTAGAACACGAATTAAATTGCACAGGGAAATAATAATCATTGAACCAGTCATTCGGGTGGTTTATAATCTAGTCCACATACAAAGGGACAATGAAAGAATAAGACCCACTGAGAGTCTGCAGGGAATATCACTTTGTGCAATGCCCCCAGAAGTCTTTTGTGAATTTATGAATCAGGTATTATTTTCAGACCTGCTAAATGAGGGAAGGAGTAGTTATTCTTCTCAATGATATCCTCATCTATTTCTACATTTTTGTATCTCATGTATCCTCCACTAATAGGGTGGATAAGTGAATAGTATTCTTTTCCTAGTGTCAAGAAGATTCTTTTTCCTCAGTTAAATCCAGTTACTGAAACTTACTAACTGTGTGACCTTAGGCAAGTCACTTAACCCTGTTTCCTCATCTATAAAATGAACTGAAGAAGGAAATGGCAAACTACTCTGGTATCTTTGTCAAGAAAACACTTAAAGAGGTCATGAAAAGTAAAAAAAAAAAAAAAGATTGAAACCATTGAACAATGATTCTATTTATCAGATAAATTTATCGACAGCAATTCATCAAATCCACAAGCATTTGAGAAGAAAATGAAGCTCTTGAAAGTGCCTAATAGATGATCAGATAAGTCAGTACATATTTATGCAAGTGAGAAGCCTGAGGAAGTAGGGGACAGGAAGCCTGATGAAGCAGGGGAGCCCTGCTTTCTACAAGAGAAAAACCAGAGAGCTTCAGAAGCTTTCTGGGATGTTGTCATGATCCAAGTCCCCAGTTCTCTTCCTTGAGAGTGCTGAAGCTTTCCCCAGGCTTCTCAGTATGGTGGAAGGCATATTTATTGATCTGATTGATTGGTTCATCTTAGCCTCTGTCTCAATATATCAGAAATTATGGAAACAATATATAGTAGAGACCAACACTTCCAACATTGTATATGGGTTCTCTTATCACCATAGGGCATGTTGATTTCTTCCATGCTATTTTCTCACTGGTAATTTCTGCTCCATCCAAAATAGAATATGACAACCAGAACAACAAGTTCTTTAGCTTATGGATATTGTTGACCTTTTACATACTTGCAAAAGGTCATCCATCTTAGCAAATATATTTCTGAGTTGGAGGAACCAAAAGCTTGCCAGATATTTGCCCAAAGTATCATTATCAATCAGGAAGAGTAAACTAATTCTTACCCCAAAAGGCAGAAATAGGAGCAAAGGGTAACTGTTTCATAAAGGCAGGTTTCATCTCAATTTAAGGAAAAACTGCCACCCCCAACTCACTATTACTGACTTGAAAGATAGTGGTTTCCCCTCCCTATGTTCTAAGAAGGGGTGGATGACTAGATGATCCTATCCTTATAAATCCAAAATTATGTTTTATTTTGTTTTTCTTTGATTCTATAAAAGCAGAGTTTCAAATACCAGCAACAGGAATTAGAATTTTTTTTGGTAGTTATGTCACTTTAGAATATTGATATTCCTTCTGTACATAATGATTTCATTTAACTAGGCAATCAATGGAAAGTTGATAGCTAAAAAACTATGGGTGGGGTTTGATAACTACAAGAATAAAACTGGGTAGAGGGGAATACCCCATTTTACAACAACTGATAGCCTAGTATAGTGGATTTTGGAGGCTTCAAGTCAAGACACCATGAGATTAAATTCCAACTTTGACATTTAAAGCTTGGGTGGCAATGGGCAAATCATTGAATCTGTGCCTTAGGCACACTCCTATTACTCACATACTAAGTCTTAAATAGATTGCAATATGTGTCAGTAGTTTTAGTTTCCCCACACTGGGAGTTCCTTGCATGACAAAAATATGATTCTGTTAAAACATATAATATTGAATATGATATTTCCATGATATTCCACTGATTTTATCTGTGAAATCCTGATAATAATTTCCCTGGGAGCAAGCATCATTCCAGAACTTCATAGGATACAAATGATCAAAAACTTCCATGATGATTGACAGCAGGATTGGGATGGTATTTCAACACATCAAAATGTCATAAGCTATAAGATGACTATGGAAAAATTTAGTGTGGAAATGACAACGTAGCATTCCCTCAAGATCTAATCACTGGGACCCGCTGTTGTCACAGTGCAATATAGAAAGTTTCATTTCCTTTATAGGAGATCAAATTTTAAAGGGAAGCTGGGATCAGAATGATTTGCAATGTTCAATTTAGCTTTTTACAGGAAGGATGGTATATAAATTTAATAAATAAATTCCCACATCAGCGGGGAAAAAACAATGCTCTTGGTATTTTTCTAACATCTATGCCTCCACATAAAATAGAATGTTACACAGCATTTTAAAGAGCTAGTGAATCTATCCAAATATCAGTTCTTATATGTTACAAAGTAGGTGTTTTATAAATGTTTGTTGAGTATGGTGCAGAGTGGTGTAAATCTGGCAAGAAATTCATAATAGAGGGACTTGGGGTCGAATCACAAGTCCTCTTATTCTACCCCCAGTGCCTTTCTGCTCTATTGCTCAAAGACTGCAGGATGCTTTTCAGAATCCCCCAGATGAAAGCAATTCCTTCTTCTCTAAGCCAGTCCTTCCTGGAAGCATCTGAAACTCAACATGTCCAAAACAAAACTTGTCATTATCCCTTTCTAGGGCACTGCCATCTTCCCAGTCGCTCAGGGGTTATGTTCCCTCCTCATTTTTTTCAACTCTTCCACAATTTCCAATAATTTTCCAAGTCTTGTCTATTCTTCCTTTATAACATTTCTAATAACTTCCTATTCTCTCCTCTGACATAGCAACCACCACAAGCACTCTTCATCTTACATATGGACTATTTTTTTAAAAAAATATATTATTTTTAAATGTTTATAGGATGTTTTCTTTTTTATTTTTGATGGGTTTTTTTTATTTTTTAAGCTTTTTATTTTCAAAACATATGCTTTCAACATTCACTCTTGCAAAGCCTTGCGTTCCAAGTTTTTCACCCCCACACCGTCCTCCCCTTCTCCTAGACAGCAAGTAATCCAATATATGTTAAACATGTGCAATTTTTCTACACATATTCCCACAATTATCATGCTGCACAAGAAAAATCAGATCAAAAAAAGAAAAAATGAGAAATAATAAAATGCAAGCAAACAATAACAAAAAGAGTGAAAATACTATGTTGTGATCCACATTCAGGTCCCACAGTCTCTCTCTGGATACAGATGGCTTTCTCCATCACAAGATCATTGGAAGTGACTGAATCATTTCATTGTTGAAAAGAGCCAAGTCCATCAGAATTGACGATTACATAAACTTGCTATTACCTTGTACAATATTCTCTTGGGTTCTACTCACTTCACTTAGCATCAGTTCATATAAGTGTCTCCAGGCCTTTCTGAAATCATCCTGCTGATGATTTCTTACAGAACAATAATATTTTACAATATTCATATACCATAATTTGTTCAACCATTCCCTAATTGATGGGCATTCACTTATTATCCAGTTCCTTGCCACTGCAAAAAGGCCTGCTACAAACATTTTTGTACATGTGGGTCCTTTTTCTTCTTTTATGATTTCTTTGGGATACAGGACCAGTAGAAACACTGCTGGGTCAAAGGGTATGCACAGTTTGATAGCCCTTTGAGCACAGTTCCAAATTACTCTCAAGAATGGTTGAATCAGTTCACAACTCTACCCACAATGTATTAGTGTCCCAGTTTTCCCACATCCTCTCCAACATTCATCATTATCTTTTCCTGCCATCTTAATCAATCTGACAGATGTGTAGTGGTACCTCATGTTATCTTAATTTGCATTTCTCTGATCAATAGTGATTTTGAGCATTTTTTCATATGACAAGAAATAGTTTTAATTTCATTTGAAAATTGTTTGTACATGTCCTTTGATCATTTGTCAATTGGAGAATGATTTTAATTCTTATAAATTTGAGCCAATTCTCTCTATATATTTTAGAAATGAGGCTTTATCATAATCCTTGGATGTAAAATTTTTTCCCAGTTTACTGTTTCCCTTCTAATCTTGTCTTCATTAGTTTTGTTTCACATATGGACTATCAAAAAGCTTACTGGTTTGTAATATGAAAGAATTACTAGAATACTATACACACTTTATTCTCTCTTTCCTGGAATTCTTTCCCTCCTCATTTCTGTCATAAGGCTTTCTTCAAGTTTTAGCTCAAATCCTACTTTATACAAGAAACCTTTCCCCAATGCCTCTGAATGCCAAGACCTTCCTTCTGCGATTATCTCTAATAAATCTCATATGTATCTTGTATATCCATAATTGCTTGCATATCATGTCCTTCAATAGATTGCAAACTCCTTGAGAAGGCTGCTTCTTTCTTTGTATTTTGCTTCATTTTGTTGGGGTTTTTGACTCTCGTGTCTCCATTGCTTAGCACAGGGCCTAGAAAAGTGTCAATAAATGCTATTGATTTGAATACTCAAATTTGTCTCATCCTCACTTTATCACATTCTCCCATGTATCCTACTTCTTTTGTCTCCATTTCTGAACATCCTATTAGGTTGTAAATTTCTTGAGAATCATGACTATATTGCCTTTTTTCCCTTTTTTGTATTCTCAAGACCTGGCTCAATATCTTGCATACTCTTAAGTATTTAACAAATGCTTATTAAATTTGAAGGATTAGATTACCCCAAAAATTTCTCACACCTAAGAGCTGTAACACAGGGTATAACAGGGACACTAGTTTTTGAGATTCATATAGTTACACATTTATAGCTAGAAGGAACCTTGGAGGATATTAATTCAATCCCTTCATTTCAAATATGAGGAAATTATGACATAGGGTAGTTAAATGATTTCCCCAAGATTATGCAATTAGGAAGTATTTTAAGTGGGATTTTAACAGGGTCTTTCAGCATTCAAGTTCAATGCTCTATTCATTGACATGTTAATTCATTTTTTAGGGAGAGGATAAAGTATATGTGGTAGTCAAGTAATTCTTTCATATTTTGCTCAATTCCTTGCATGAATTGTTATCAATATAGGTTTTTCTTACAATAAATTCCCCACCTCACCACAATGAATTGAGGTCCTACTTGAGAGTGACCAGGTCCTTGTGTTCTCTAGAAAGTTCAAATTTATTTCAATAGAGACTATAATGTGCAAAAGAGGCCAATTCACTGACCTTTTTGTGGAGGACAAGAAAACATGGCATAATTTCAATGCTGGGAACCACCAAAGGGAACTCCCTTTTATACTACACGTGTTGATCATTAACAATGCACAAAGTATTGAGCGTCTGCAATTTAATACTTTTGTTCTTTTTTAAAAAAATTAAACACAATCCTTACCCCATCAGATTTCCGTTGAAATAGTACCACAAGAGGTAAGACACAGGTGGATTAATTATAATTCCACCAAGAAATATAAAAGGTAAGGAGCCACACAACAGGCTAAGTAAATTCCAAGAAAAGCTTAGGTATTCTAGTATCAATTACAATTGCAGCCTAATAGTTTAAAAGTAAAATGTTCACTCTGAAAGGTGAGAAAGGAGTAAGAATAAAGACACAGACTCATCACCATTTCTTGAATTTTAACTAATGTAAACCATGACCACCACAAGGAGGCAAAACAAAAATCAGGAAACACCATCAAAACTTACTAACTCAGAAGACTCATCAGTTGATCCAAGATCAACAGTGGTTCAGATTATGAGGTCATCCATTAAGCACGGTGGAATATGATGATGAAAAACTAGGGCCATCTCCAGCTGTCCTGATCTATATCTGACCACTAAACCCCAATGGCTCTGGAGGGGAAAGTGAGGCAGGTGACCTTGCCCAGCCCTCCCTTACTTAATTCCAATTCACTTACACATCACAGTATTGCCTCCCTGATATCATGGTCCTCTTCAAGAACAAAAGACAATATAAATATAGATAAAAGCTCAGCAAAGGTATTCATGAACCCTTGGAGAATGCTCTATGCAAAGTTAAAATAGAAGAGGAATTCTCTGTGGATGGTGAATCATGAAATATAGAGGAAGGTACCTCAAAGAGCTTTTATTCACCCTCCCCCATTTCACAGATATAGAGACTGAGGCTCAAGTAGGTTGTCCTAGGCCACTCAGATTGTGTCAGAATCAAAATCTTCTGACTCCAGAGTAATTCAGTAACTCCTTTTTGAGGTTCATGTTATTCATATCTGCTACCCTATCAAAATCTTGATGATTGTTGTTTATAGACCCCCAGGTGATTCCTGGTCCTTCCTCAATGAGTTTTAACATGACTCATAGTTTTTTTCTACTCCCCAACTTCTGCTCTTATACTAAAATATTTTAACATCTTTATTGAGCTTCCCTCAAATAACCTAGCCACTCAGGTCCTTAATCTACTCCTCCATTTCATGTCACCCACACACAAAGATGGTATGACCATCTTTGATCTTGCCATTGCCCACAAATGCACTACCACCATCATGGTCAAGATTTCCAAAAATCCCTTATCTGACCATAACTATTGACTTTTCACCTTTCCCTCTGCCTTCTTTTACAAAATGCTACTCTTCATCCATACTGAATCCTCCAATCTCTTGACCCTTCAATCCTTTCTAGGACCATCTCCCTTGCACTAGCTGCTCTCTCCTCTTAGTATCTTTTATTTATCTTTGATATCCACTCTGTGTTAGTAAGTTTTCTTCTGTCACTTAATATACAAAATTCCTTCTCCCTTGAAGAAAAGAGACATCTTAAAAATTGACTAGCTCTGCCTTTTTTTCTGTTGTTAATCATCATCCTCTTCAACCCTAGCAAAGGTCCTAGTCCTTCCTTGAGCCTCTTTTCTTTCAATATAGCAACAGATGAACAAACAAATAAATATCCCAGGCTTGATGTTGTATTTATTCTTTCCTTACTGGCTTTAGCTCTTAAAAAATTAAGGAATTAAGGAATTTAGCATTTCTGTCACTATTTTTATAGGACTCTTAAATTCATTCTCTGCTACTTGACCTTGTTTCCATCTTTTCTATATTTCCTTTTAAAAACTGCAGCTGGTTGATGAGTTCTTCATCAAATTCTTCAGTTAGTCAAATTCTATTTTTCTACCTCGTTGAAATTGTGTTTACCTTTGTGCCTTCAGAATTCTTTCTTGAATATCCTTATATAGCTACCCTCTTCTGAAGCATTTTACTCCATGAGATTCTAATTTTATTTCTTCTGACCCTTTGAAATTTGCTTTTCCAAAATCGAAATTGCATATAAGACTGCTCTTGGGTTTTCTTTCAATTTAGGATTGAATGGTCACTTTCCCCCAAAGTTCCCAACATTTCTACTGCAACAACCATTTCCTTCTTATTAGTGTCAGAATATAATTACGGCCTGTTTGCTCCTCTACCTTTTGAAGGATGAAATTATCACTAAGACAAATGAAGAAATGATCAATTGCTTTGTTTTTGGCAGAAAGTTCTGACAATCTGGGTAGTGCAATGATTAGAATACTGGAACCAGGAAGACCAAAGAACAAATCCTGCTTCAGATACTTACCAGTATGTAACACTGGAGAAGTCACTTAACTTTTGTCTGCCTTGGTTTTCTCATCTGTAAAATAGAGAAAACAATAGCAGCTATCTTCCAGGAGTGTTGTGAGAATAGAATGAAATAGTATTTGTAAAGAGACTTGGCAAAGCTGAAAGTGCCATATAAATGTCAATGTTTAATATTTTTGAAAAATTGAAGTTCTTCATCAATAGTACACTATATTCCTGTTCAAGGATTGAGATCTGTTTCCCAGATTCCTGATCTATATTCTCTTTCTATCCAAGTGATCTATAGTATGTTAATGACAAAAAAATCATTTCTGCTTCTCCTTCTACTGACCTTTACCTAAATATTTGCCATCATGATTTATCCAAATTTCCTTAAATGACTATACCTTTTAAATATATATATATATATATTTAAGTATATATATATATATGTATAACTATATCTATATCTATATATCAGTACTTTATTCTAACTCCATTTTGCCTGCCCTGTTTCTTATTAACCTATACCAATCCAGAATCATAGTAATGTCATGGGTTTCATCCTATCAAATTTTGGTGATCCTTGAGAGGTTAAATGTACCCCTTAAATTAGGACCTCTGGTTCCTATAATTTATTATTTAAATTTTGTACATTTGTATGTAGCAAACCAAATTTCATCATTTCTTTAAATTTTTTGAACATCTGAAATTACTACTATTATTCAGTGTATTAACTACCTCTTCCAGGTTTATTAAATAGTAAGCCATTTCAAAGGATGTGAACAGACAATTTTCAGATGACAAAATTAAAGTCATTCATAGTCATATGAAAAACGCTCTAAATCACTATTGATTAGAGAAATGCAAAATAAGATCACTTTGAAGTACTACTTCACACCTCTCAGATTTGGCTAAGATGACAAGAAAAGATAATGATAAATGTTGAAGAGATGTGGGAAAATGGGACATTAATGCACTGTTGGTGGAGTTGTGAAATGATCCAACCATTCTGGAGAGCAATTTGGAACTATGCCCAAACAGTGCTATAAAACTGGGCATACCCTTTGACCCAGCAGTGCCATTACAGGATTGTATCCCAAAGAAATCATAAAGGAGGAAAAAGGACCCCACATGTGCAAAAATGTTTGTTGCAGTTCTTTTTTTGATGGTAAAGAATTGGAAAACGAGCAGATGTCCATCAATTGGGGAATGATTGAATAAGTTGTAGTATACAAAGGTAATAGAATATTGTTGCTCTATAAAAAATGATGAGCAAACTGGTTATAGAAAGGCCAGGAAAGGTTTACATGAACTGATGTTGAGCAAAACAAGCAGAACCAGGAATAGATTGTACACAGTATCAGCAAGATTATGTGATGATTAGCTCTGAAAGACTTGGCTCTTCTCAATGATCCAAGGTAATCCCTATAAAGTTTGAATAGAAAACTCCATCTGCATCTGGAAAGAGAACTATGGAGATGAAATGTAAATCAACACATGCTATATTCACTTCTTTTTTTCTGTTTTTTTTCTCCAGTGTTTTTGTTTTCCTTTTTTTCTGATTTTTCTCTCCCAACATGATTCATAAAGAAACATGTATTAAAAAAAGTTAATATACATGTCTAATCAGAAAAAAATAAAACAAGTAAAAAAGAAAAGTATGCCATTGATGCTTTTATCTAAGTCACTGATGTAACCATAAAAAAGGATAGTACCCAGCATAGAATCTCAAGTTATTGCAGTAGACAAATTGCTCCAAGGTGATTTTTAGACATTTATGATTACAATTCAGAGCTAGTCATTTGGCTATTCCCAAACCCTTCTACTTATACAATTTTGTCTGGAAAATCTCTCTCTGTTTTGCACCCATTTTGACATTCAGCCCTTATGGTAAGAGATGGAAATGTTCTCTACTATAGAATTAGAGGACTTGGCTTCAAATCTGCCTCTGGTGTTTATTACCTGTGTGACTCTTGAGTGAGCTACTAAACCTCTAATGACTTTAGTTTCCTCTGCAAAATAGATTTCAGGATTGTATTAGATGGTCCCTTACATCCCTTTCCAGTTCTAATTCTCTGGCTCCATGATGTAAAAATCAATTACTTTAGCTTGTTTAGCTTTACAACATGATTTTTAGATTATATGCATTCTTCATTGTGAGAAGAAAGTGAGATAATATATGAAAAACTACATTGTGAGGCTTAAAGTGCTACATGTAAATGTTAGCTATTATGACTATTATTTTATTATGAGTGTTGTAACCCTGTCATAAAAAAAATAAGGTTAATTTGGCATAGCATGTTCTTTGTGATGATCACTTAATTTCAAGGGATGCTCATTAAGCATCCCTTTAATTATACATTTTAGAATTTTGCTTGGAATTGATGTTAAACTCACTGGCCTACAGAGTATTCTGTAGATGCCTCTCTCTTTCCTCTAAAAATGTGAAAAAAAATTTGTTTTTCTCTAGTTCTGTAGTCTCTCATTCCTCATAATCTTTCCAAGATAATTGACAAATCTGCTTCATTTTGCACCATATGGGAAATTGAGTAAATTAGAAAGTGCACAAAGGAAAATGATATAAAATTAAAGCTGAAAAGGGAGGTTAGAGCCAAGATGTAGAGGGCTCTAAATGATAGCCTGAGAAGTTGTTATTTATCTCAAAGGTTATATGTAACCAGTTTTGAGCAGGAGAATGATGTGATGAGACCTGTGGCCCAGGACTATTGTTTTGGCAAGTTTATGTTGGACTAAAGAAGCTAGAATCAGGAAAAATAGAAGTAAATAAAGCAACTATTGTTGTAATCCAGAAGGGAAAGGTGATAAAGGTCAAACTGGAGTGGTGATGTTGCAAGTTGTGTGGAACATCTGTGAGAGATGGTATGAATATAGAATTATTGAGATTTGATTGCAGTTGCAGGGGGGTGAAGGAAAGATAAGAGTTAAGCATGAATCCAAGGTTGCAAAAGTCCATGATAGGCAGTAATACCTTCAACGTAAAGATGTTTTGATTAGTTTTATAACATTGGCAAATATATATTTTGCCAGCCCTGCTTAGGTGTGCTTGATCCATAGCCTATTGAAGAGTAGTTCCATATTTTATGCTATGGGTCAGAAATCCAAAACCTTCTCTTGGATGTTGTCTTCTTAATCAATTGTATATAAATCGGCCTTTCTTCCAAAACCATTGCTTTTGACCAGCAGTGGCCCTGATGTTTTAGTTTCTTGTTCTTTTGCTTCTTGTCTTACTGTGAAGTCTTTATAACCCTTGGCAAGGCTTTCTGGATTCCTTCTGGCAGCATCATTCATCTTCAACTGATTCACTTTGATGATTAACTAACAAGAGTTATCAAGCTTGACAAGTCCTGGGAGAGCTCGGTCACGTCTTGGATATGTGTCCTGGGAAGATTACTGAGCTCTCTGTTATTAAGGTGATTCCCGAAATAGCTGCTTTCACAATTTTCAGTAGGGACTCAACATTGACCCTCCCTCACCCCATCCTTCTTTCCTTCTTCCCTCAGAAGCTAAAGTTCCTCTATTAGTGGGGAGAGCTTCACCTATAGGCTTAATCTTGAGCATCCAGCTGCCTTCCTTCTGTTCTTCCCTGTCACATTATCCTTCCAACTTCTTGATTTAGATGAGGATTCTTTTTGTCTCTCCAAATCTTTTCCCTTTGTTTCTCACTCAATACATCATTGTTTTAACTGAGCACAGGTTCATAGATTCAAGGAAGGAAAGAATCTTAGAGATCATTTTCAAGATGAGGAAATGAAGTCTGGAATGATTTCCCAAAGTCACATAGACAGCAAGGACTATGATTTCCAAAGTTTCTTGGAAGCAATATGACATATATAAAAGATTATTTTGCTTACCTGTGACTTGGATAAATACAATGTCTCAAAATATTTTAACTCTGGTCCTCAGCTCTCTCTCTTAGTATTTGTCTAGAATCAAAGATAATTTCCATGAGGCTACCAGTGGAGATTCCAATGACTATACAACCAATTGCCTTTTCCTCAACATAGATCTGGTAGGTTTTTCAGGAACTGTATAATTTTTGCTTTTTTATTCCATGAACCTACCTTAGGGACTGGTATATAGAAAAACTTAATAAATGTTTATTAATTCATGGGCCTGACTAATCAGTTAAAATAATAATATATAATTCTTTCAATTGAACAACAATAGATTTGATTTTCCATATATATGGAACAGAGGTGTGAATTATCCCAGATATAGTCAATCAAATATCACATGTATTTGATGTTAGAATGTGCTTTCTTACTTTTACAAAAATATAAGTAAATGTGTCTAATATTCTGGGTATTCACAATACTTCATCCAAGACAGTCTTGATTCATTTTGATCTACTTTACCTTGACCTAGGTTAAATCTCCCCTGTCACCTGGACCTCTAGTAATGTTGAATGGAGTAGTTCATTTATTTTTTTTGGAGAGTTTTTATACCAATCTTTTATTTTTCAAAGTTCACTACCTAGGTACTTCTGCTTTGCTTGCTAGTACTCACTGGGTTTACCCTGTCTTGGAATTAGCAGGTAAAGAAAAGAGGTATGAGATTGAAAAAGTTAAAGGATCTATTCCTATTGTTTTCCCTTTCTGACTATGCCTGCAATTCATTTCATGATGGTAATAGCCAACAGCCCTGTCAGGATGATATGGTACATCACCCCCCCAAAAAAAAAGTTATCTGCTGTCTCTTTCTGGCAAGAACTCTCCCAGAGTGAGGGAGACAGTTAAATGTTTTAGTTTCTAAAACTTCCCTGTTGGCCTGTAGGCTACATGGGAAATAAGAGTAAATAGAGATAATGTAAGATATTAACCAAGCATTTAATTAAGCCTGGCAGGTGCTGACTGTTAATAAGAACTGAAAAGCCAGATTTGCCCCTGGTAAGTAGCAATGTAGATAACTTTAAGGCTATCTGAGTTTACTGTGTAAGCAAATAATATTACAGAAAAACAACAACAACACACCAAGGAATATACATGAAACTTAAGCAAGTTTTAATTCACTGGCCACCTGAGCTATTTATTTATAAAGTTACATTAAGTCTTAGGGTGGAAATCAGGAGAAAGATTTGTTAGGAAAGGTTTACTGTGAAAGGTACAGAGGAGCTTCTTGCTCAGGAGTCTCATTGAGCATCTATTTCTCAGGGTGGTTGGTTTGTGTTCCTTGGGAATCTGCCGATCACAAATTTTGATAATTTGAAGATTCCAGTGATGGACTGTTCTAGAGATAATCTGATTCATTAAAAGGTACTTAAATTCTTATCGAATGGGGAATGAGTGAGCAAGCTGTGGTATATAATTGTGATGGAATGTCACTGTTAAACAAGAAATTATGAACTCAATTATCTTTGAGAAACATGGAAAGACTCAAATGAAATCATGAAGAGTGAAGTGAGAAGAACCAAGAAAACATTGTATACAGTAACACCAGTATTATTTTAGAATTCTTTTGAGTGAATAAGTCATTTTGATTATTGTAAATACCCAAATTAACTATGAAACATATGAAGAAAAATGCTATCTCCATTTAAAAAAAAACTGATGAATAGAAGTATGTAGAGAATTATTTTACATACATACTCAGGTTTTTGTATCTAGTGATGACCATCTCTAGGGTGGGAGGGAGAAGAGAAAAAACAAAGAAAGAAAAAAAGAAATTTACATATTTAAGTCCTCTCTTCAATGGGCTGACCATACCTGCATGTCAATGGTTGCTCAAATTTATCTCTTCAAGGTTGCCTGCTATACTGGGAGCCTTCTTCTATATCTTCAGTTTATCAATGTCCTTCTTAAACCAGAATACCTAGAATGCAACAATGTAGAGGGCCAAAGATAGTGGGGGAACTCTGGGTGCAGTAAAGACCCTTCAGCCCAGAGGGAACCTGCTGACAATGTCTGGTTCGGCTCTCCATCTCCCCTAAGGGCTCTTGGCCTTTCTGAGCAGTTGGATCAGTGACAAACTGTGTAGTAGTTGAAGCAGAGTGGTACCAAGTGGCAAAGAGATGTCTACACACAATAGCAAGTTGTTTATGTGGTCCTGTATGCGCACTACATAGTTATTGGTTATGTTAGAGTGCATAAGGGTGAGAGAATTTGCAATAAATGGATTCCATGTTAGAACATCCACATGACTCCACCACCTCTTCACTCCTCTTCCAAGATCATGGACTCCAGCTGGTAACGAGATCCTCCAGAGAGCTAGTCCGGACATAACAGAACAATATATTGTAGATGAAGTTCAATGAAAGGAGAATACAATGGGACTCTAAGGTTCCTATTCCTGAAATTTATATCCATCTTAATCTATCTTAAAAACTCATTAACTTTCTTTTTTATTAAAACTTCTTATTTTCAAAACATATGCACATATAATTTTCAACATTTACCCTTGCAAAGTTTTGTATTCCAATATTTTTCCCTCCCTTTCTCTTATCCCCTCTCCTAGATAGCAAGTAATCCAGTATATGTTAAACATGTGCAATTCTTCTATATATATTTCCACAGTTATCATGCTGTTCAAGAAAAATCAGATCAAAAAGAAACAAAATGAGAAAAAAAACAAAAAGCAAGCAAACAACAAAAAAGTGAAAATGCTATATTGTGATTCACACTCAGTCCCCACATCTCTCTCTGGGTGCAGATGACTCTCTTTATCACAAGACCATTGGAACTGGCTTAAATTACCTCGTGTTAAAAGGAGCCACATCCATCAGAATTGTTCATTGTATAATCTTGTTGTTACCATGTACATTGTTCTCCTGGTTCTGCTTATTTCAGTAGCATCAGTTCGTGAAAGTCTCTCTAGGTTTTTCTGAAATCATCCTGCTGATTGTTTCTTATAGAACAATAATATTTCATAATATTCATATACTTATAAATATGCATATGTAATATAATAATTATCATATAATATATATGGATATATATTCATATACTTATTCAGCCATTCCCCAACTGATGGATATTCACTCACCTTCCAGTTTCTTACCACTACAAAAAGAGCTGCTGCAAACATTTTTGCACACATAGGACCTTTTACATTTTTTATGATCTCTTTGGGATTACAGGCCAAGTAGAGACACTGCTGGATCAAAAGGTATACACATTTTGATAGCTCTTTGGGCATAGTTCCAAATTGCTTTCCAGAATGGTTCGATCAGTTGTATTTGTGTCCCAGAATGTATTAGTGTCCCAGAAAAAAATCATTCACTTTCTTAGTTGTCACATCACACTGTTGACTCACATTGAATTTGCAGTACATTAAAATCCCAAGATGTTTTTCAAAATAATTGTTCTAACCGTACCTCCCCTATCTTAAAATTGCAAAGTTGACTTCTTGTTCCCAAGTGCAAGATTTTACATTTATCTCAATCGCTTTCTTAACTTAACATATTCTTTCAAATACTCTAGTTTATTGGTTCTCAAAGTCTGGTTTGAGGACCTTGGGAGTCCCCAAAATCCTTTCAGGAGATTTCCAGGGTCAAAACTATTTTCATAATAATATTAAGATATTTTAGTTTCTTATACAGTAAATATTGATAGATACAATTCCAAATCTTGTTGGAGTGTCCTCAGTAGTTTTCAAGACTGTAAAGGGATCCTGGGGCCAAAAAGTTTGGAATTCTCTCAATTTCCTCCTGGACCTCAACTCTATTAACAACTATTTTATCCATTCTTTCTTATCTTTATCATCCTTATATTTGATGAATATGTTTCCTATACCTTTTTCTAGTTCACTAAAAATATATTAAACAGCACAAATACAGCACAGATCCCTCGGGTTCTCTGTAAGAGACTTTCTGCCCCATTGACATTGAAAAATTTCTCTTTAAATCAGGCCATTCAATTAGTAATGAATTCATCTGATTGTATCATTTTCCAGTTCAAATCTCTCCATCTTCTCCACAAGAATAGTATATAAGATTTTATTGAAAGCTTTGATAAGATAGGGGTAACCTTTATCTAGAATACTCTCCTCTTAGAAATATTGTCAAAAAAAGGAAATAAAATAAATCCGGCATGACCTGTTTTTAATGGAGCCTTGCTTGCTATTTGTAATCACTGTTTATCTTTCTAGATATTTGGCATCTTTCTCTTTAATACTCCGTTTTAGAATTATTCCAGGAATCAAAATCAAGCTCTCTGAGAGTTGGAAGGCTCTGCTCTCTGTTTCCTCACCCCCCAAAAAAAAAACTGAAATAAATTAATTGGAGTAATTAATTGGAGCACTGATTGGAGTAATCTGAAAAGACTTTTTGCCAAAGGTAGCACTTTAGATGAGCATTGAAAAATTGTGGATCTCACTTAGGAGGTTCTGCAATGAACAATCACCAAGCCATGGGAAAGTAGGAATATACTTTCCTCAATGTCTGTAAAAAATCCTTTCACTTGGACTCTGTGCAGGACATCTTTCCTTACAGCGACCATCATCTTTGGTGAACATTCATCTCCTTACTTTATGCTTTGCCTAATATTAATAATCAGAAGTTTGGGGGCTAGCTCTCTGACAGCCTTCAAGAAATCTTGTGCATGGACCACAACATAGCATATTCACACTCTCTATTGATGTTTGCTTGCATTATGTTTCCCTTCTCAGATTTTTTTTTCTTGTAGATCCAATTTTTCTTGTACAGCAAGATAACTGTATAAATAGGTATACACATATTCGATTTGTCAAGTATTTTAACATAATTAACATGCATTAGACTTCCTACCATCTAGGAGAGGGGATCGGGGGAAGGAGGAAAAAAAATTTGTAACAGAAAGCTTTGCAAGGGTCAATGCTGAAAAATTACCCATGCATATTTTGCAAATAAAATGTTTTAATAATTTTTTTGGAAAAAAAAGAAATCTTGTGCATTATTAACGTTTGCATAGGAGACATCTTGATGAGATAGAGTTCAAATAGAGTCTTTAAGGCAGTGCAATGATCTTCCAAATCAAATGCTTTTTTTACACTCCAGAAACAGCAAAGTACAGTGGGAATTTGTTTACTCTCTGCATTTTTCAGTCAATTATAAGTCTATAAAAAGGTGGTCCTACTGACTTCCAGAACTTCTCAAATCTTCATCCAGTTTCCTCATGATATTATGTATATATTATTTTCATAAAAATTGTACAGCTGGGAAAGTGGGTATATGAGTCTGATAGATATTGATATCTTTCCAGTTGCCTGGGATGTAGTGCCCCAATGGGACTTGTGAAATATTCATTTAACACTGATTTTCGTGATGTTATCTCCCATCCCCAAACAATCTGATTACTTAACTGCTTTTGAGATCAGCTTAATAATTATCTCTTAATTCTTTGTGCTTGTCCAGGATAAGAGAGACACTCATTTATAGATTAACCTGCACTTATGGGATATGTCTCAAAGTGTGGTTGGCTCAGGAGAGCATCCAGTTGGGCATCAGGTGAATGTTCAATGACTTGTAGGATGGAATAGACACCTGAATGGTTTCACCTGGTTGGCTCAATATTTCACTGTCGGACAGATAGCTTATGTGTGGGTGTGATGGGGAAGAGAGTTGGGAAAGAAGGAAGGGAGCCCTTTGCCTAAAGCCTGGACACTCTCCAGTACCATAGCTTTGTGGAGATTTACTAAGTTTACTTTCTGGATCAAGCCCAGCTCAGACTCTGTTGTAATGTGAGTTTCATTGCTGTGAATCATTTAGTAGCCATTATCTAACTTGTGGTTTGGGTTTATTTTTCACAAAACCTTGCCATTTGCTTTTAAAATCATTTGCTCAAAGGTGATATACATTATCAAAACACATGCATAATCTAGGAACTGTTCAATGAATGGAGAAAGCAAATTTTGATCTAATTCTTTTTTTTAATTTTAAAAGGAAGAAGTGTGTGTGTGTGTGTGTGTGTGTGTGTGTGTGTGTGTGCAAGCATTCAAGTTTAAGTTAGAACAGAGATGATAGATTTAGGAAGAAAAAAATACCCTTCTAAATGTGTCTTTTAATGAGGCATTTCAGTATTTCCCATGGCAATTTGAGATAATCACTGTGTACAATCTTTTTAAACAATTTTCTACATTTATTTTTAATTAAACTTGAGTAGGTTGCAGAGTCCCCCATATTACCTTCAGCTGAACAACTGCATTGGCGGCTACTCCCCCCTACTCCCCCCAGGCCAAGCAAAAAGGTGAGCCACATTCTCATTAGGTTTAAATATGAATGCCGTAGATATCCATCTACTGACACAGTGAAAGTTATAAATCTTGGCTTCTGAAGTTGCTGTAAAGTCATCATTTTCCCGTCTGTCCTTGAACAGCATATATGGAGAAGAAGGGATTTCTCTTTTCTTTCTTCTTAGCCAAAATTCTCTCTGTAGTTCATAGGATTTGAGATTTAGAGCAGAAAGGGCCTTGATGTGTAAGTTGTTCTTATCTCCTTACTGGACCTATGAGAAAATGGAAGCCCCTAAAGGTAAAATGGTTTGTTCAACATCAACATGTATTAAGTGGCAGATTGGGGATTTGAACCCAGGGATCTCTGACTCCTAATTCTATGCTCGTAAGTCAAAAACAATGCTGGAGTTGGAGCCAAAAGACTTCCAGCTCTGACAGAACTTCCTTGTGGGATATTGGGGGTGTCATTTTAACCTCTGAAATTCCGTCACTTTATCTACAAATAAAATGAATCAAAATTAGGTAATTTCTAAGACCCATAACCTGAAAATCTGTGATTATTTGATCTACAGCATGTTAATTGGGTAGGGATTTCATATACTACCCTATTTCTAAAATATAGTTAATTTCCATTGAATAATATTGATAAGGGGTTATTTTTTTTTCCTTCAGAAGTGAATGGCTGTCATAAGGACAGGCAGCTATAAATGATGATTTGTGTTTATAGTTTTTATGCAATAGATTGGGCATTTTCCATAAGAAAAAACTGAGGCTCACAGTTTCATTCAATCTTCACAGAAATCCTTCAACATAACCAATGACTTATTTCAGCTAAGGAAACTGAAGTTCATGGAAATTAATTTGCCTGCCAAAAGATTGCACAACTAGTAAACAGAAGAATTAACATCCCAAACCAGGTATCCTGTTTCCAAAACAAAAGGGCTTTTTCTTTAAAATAATAATAATTTTTCAATGAGAAAATATTTTTAAGGACCCTGAAATTGCATTAAGAAAAAGATTCAAGAAGTTGGAAGAGGCCAATAGCTTCTTTCCATGTAAACTACTAGAGAGCCAATACCCTGTTATACATGCTGATTCTTTTGGTTTGTTTGTTTGAATTACATTTAAATTTTTTTTAAATTTTATTTATTTTTTAATTACATTTAAAAAAAATAATGATAATGTATTTTCTCTCTCTCCCAACACACTGGAAGAAAAATTTTAAAAAATCTTTTGTAACAAAGATACAAGATCAAGCAATACAAATTCCCATATTAGCCGTGTCCAGAAACATGTCTTATTCAGCATCTTGAGTACCATCTCTCAGAAAGTATTTTGAATAGATTAAATCATAGATGACCATTGAAGTGATTGGAGTTCTTAAGTCTTTCATGTTTTATTTGTAACAGAAAGCTTTGTAAGGGTTAATGTTTAGGAATTACCCATACATATGTTTTGCAAATAAAAAGTATTAATAAAAAAAGGCTTTCATTTTTTTTTGCAATATTGTTGGTATTATATGTTATTCTTTTGGTTCTCATCTGTTCACTCCATTTAAGTTCAGAGAGGTTTATAA
The DNA here is from genome assembly GCA_023553655.1 of Myrmecobius fasciatus. Taxonomy (NCBI): domain Eukaryota; kingdom Metazoa; phylum Chordata; class Mammalia; order Dasyuromorphia; family Myrmecobiidae; genus Myrmecobius; species Myrmecobius fasciatus. Next base: position 38,306 of record JAJPUD010011856.1, read on the forward strand.
TTCCAAATCACAGAGGCTAAAGCCAAAACACTGATCCCCAAGAGATTTACAGTAAAGGGGTTTGAGTGAGGGATGCTAAGGGCTTAAAGATTCCATGTTTGTCCTCAACATTTGAACTCAGGTGATTTATCTGATTTACCAACTTAAAAAACAACAGAAGACCTGCTTTGCATACAGAAAACTTTCCATTCTCAAGCTTCTAAATGCACCTAGGGAGAAAACAATTTATAATTATTTCTTTTTTATCATTCCTGTCAAGAATGAATTTGAATCATGACCAGAGAGAAAGTGGGCGGCTGATTAATCCATACTTTGTGTCAGTCCACAGATTTGGAATATAAAATATTACCTGAACTTTTAAAACAAATAACTGTAATTTCCATTTAATTGATTTTTGACCTTGAATCACATTTTTTCATCAGTAAAACATCTCGAGTTAGAACAAAACGGAGACAGTTTTGGAATATGAACCAGCAGCAAAGAGATGGCAAGGAAGGAAGGGATACAGCTGAATTCAGCTGACTCAGTATAGCATGGGCTCCAGGGATCTTGCTTCTTATTTCCCTCTAATCATGAAAGGAAGCAATATTTGAGATAAAGCTCATGAGAAATAAATCATAGATTTATAGAGGTGGAAGCCATTTCCAATATCATTCAGTCAGGGAATTAGTAACAGCAAAGTCTGGGAGTTCTTGGAGCATCAGTAAAATGTAAATTCCTTGGGGACAGGACTATTATTTTCCTTTATGTGTTCTTGAAAAATGCCCTTTAGATTAGTTAAGGTTGAGCATAAAAGTCTTCCAAGTACTCCCCAAATTTCACGTTGATAGAATGAGCCAGAACAGGTTTTCAAGATTACTTTGACCAGAGGTATCAAATGGGCAAAAATTCCCATTACTCAGAACCAGATTAAAATATAATTGGGGAATCTTTGACAAAATTTAACTAATTTATGATTTCTTAATTTATGATAGTTAGATAAATCTAATTTATGATATTATTAATTTGGACCAATACCCTATTCTGCAGGTGAATCTGAGTCTTAGAGAATTTGCTTGTACTCCTGTTCCTACTGAAAGACTGAGTCTGGATTGTAATTCAGGCCTGCTAATTCCTAGTGCAGTTATTTTATTTTGTTTTGTATTTTTTCTTTACCACTGAAGAATAACTAGTGGACCCCCTATTCATTAATACCTTTGACAATATCAGAAGTCTACTAGAGCTAGCTTAAACTGGCTCAGGAGAGCAGATTGTTAAATACTCAATGTGAGTATTTACACATCAGAAATCATCAGCCCACAGAGCAAGGGTTTGACTAATTATTTTATTGATTGTCTAGATTTAAGAAAGTAATGGAGAAATGCTAATAATGTCTATTCAACTTAAAAGTATGGCATTTATACATTTCTTTTTTCTAAACAGGAGGGAGTTAAGCATTTACCTGTTTAACCATTTAAAAAATTAAAAGTTGTTAAACATTTACCATTTAATCCTAAAACTTTAACCAGCTTTGGAAGAGTTAGCACCTCTTCATCCTATTCTTCACAATTGAAACATAAGATTTAACAAGGGTTGAAATTATCAGAATGAAATCAATTTTAGTTACTTTCACTCCTAAATCAGATATATCAACAGAAAGCTAATTTTATAAGGCTATGTCACTGGAGCACAAGGTCTGGGAAAGCTTTGACTATGAACCTATCAGCAAAATATATGTCTGTTGTCTGACTGTCAGCTTAGCTAGGTTCAGAGAGTCTCCTCACCAGTTTAGCCTCAGGATAAAGCATATTTTAACTATGGAAACTTTCTAAAGGTTTCATGGATGCCTCTAAGTTTTATATAACATGCATTTTCCAATACCCCTATCAACTACTTTTCAGTAAAAATTCTTTTGTAAAAGAAAAATAAAGGAGGAAAGGAAGAAAGGAAGGAAGGGAAAGATGGAGGGAAGGAAGAAGGAAGAAAGGGAGGGAAGGGAGGAAGGGAAGAAGGGAGAAAGAAAAGGAGTGAGGAAGAAAAAGAGGGAGGAAGGAAGGGAAAAGGGAGGAGGAAGGAGAGAGACAGAGACAAACAGAAAGAGAGAGAAAGAAAGAAAGAAAGAAAGAAAGAAAGAAAGAAAGAAAGAAAGAAAGAAAGAAAGAAAGAAAGAAAGAAAGAAAGAAAGAAAGAAAGGAAGGAAGAGGGAGGGGAAGCTAATTAAAATTATCTAGCAAACAACCAGGTCTGGTAATTTGTTAACATTTTAAATCTATTAACATATATTTTAATATGTATAACATATATTGGATTGCTTGTCATTGAGGGGAGGGTTGTGGGGAAGGAGGAGAAAATTTGGAACACAAAGCTATGCAAAGGTCAATATTGAAAAATTATCTGTGCAAATGTTTTGAAAATAAAAAGCTTTACTAAAAAAGATAAATAAATAAAAAATAAAAGTAGGAAAAAAAGCATTTTAAATCTATAGACCCTCTACCTTCCCCAAGAGGCATGGGGATGGGGCAGAGAAGCTGCCACACCTTTCAAAGATAATCTATTAATTCACATAAGGCTTATGATCCCAAATCACACCAACAAAATAAAAAAATATTTTGTGTTGAAATATAAGAAAGGTTAGACAGCTAATTGGCGCACTGGATAGAGTGCCAGTCTTAAAGTCAAGATGATTCTGATTCCTGTATTCAAATATGCCCTCAGACACTTCCAAGCTCTGTGATCCTGTGTAAGTCACTGAACCCTGTTTGCCTCAATTTACACTCTAAAATGAACTGGAGAAAGAAATGGCAAACCCCTCCACTATTTTTGCCAAGAAAACCCCAAATGGAGTCATGAAGAGCCAGATGTTACTGGAAGATGATTTAATGACCAGAAAGAGTAACCAAACAACTACCTTAAACTTTAATTAAAAAACAAACAAGGAAAACAAAGTCATCTTTCTAACATAGTCTTTTGAAAATTCTAACATAGTAGTGATTCAGGGAACTTATCAAGAATTCAGGAATGATCTGAATTGATCCTTCAAATATTGCATAGTAAATCATAGGATCAAAGATCTAAAACAGGAAGAGACCTCAGAAGCCATGGATTCTGATCTCATTTTACAGATGAGGAAATCAAACCCATATGATATAAATTTAAAGAAGAGAGATTACACAGCTTAGAAAAGACATGAATGAAGGAAAAAAGATGGCTATACAATAATGTCAAACATTGCAATGGAAGATGAAAAGTCAGTCAATTCTTGGAATGTTTCCAAATACCTGGATCTTAGGTATAATATAGATAAACACAAGACTAATAGACATTTCCAATTTTTAATCTGTATTTTTATTGTCATTGAAATGGAAGCTACAGAAATGGCTAGATATAGATATTAGACTTGTTTTTTTATTGGTATAATGGACTCTATTGCTGTAGGTTGGAACTTTTTCTGAAATTTATAGTCATAGTTACCTTGAGCATGAAAAGGTTAAATGACTCCAAGTCATGCAATCACTGTCCATCAGAGATGTAACCTCTTGTTTTCATGTCCAGCTTTCTATCATACCAGATCATAAGAACATCTCAAGGGACTTGGATTTGTTGTTTGTCCTTCGTTTTCAAAAATCAGTGATTTCATAGGGTGATGTCTTGACTTGCTCGTAATTTGGACTTGAGTGATGCAGAATTGCAGTCGTCAGCTTTGCTCCTTCTTCTTCAGTCATCAAAATCTAATGGCAAAACTCAAGACAACATCTCTGATGTCTGACCAAGCTCTAAGTGCTCCACAGCACTTGCTTTAGCATGTTTTTTCATGGAACAAATTATTGTCATCCACTCCTTTCACTATGGGAAGTTCAGGATAGATACTCCTCTAACTCACCAACAGGTCTGAGACCCATCATTTACCCTCAGCCTAGTTGCCCATCTGCCAACATAGTTTTTCTTTTCCAGGGTATGGCTGCTTGCATATGCTACAGCTTCTTGGAGTCACAGATCAGAATTGAATGCTAGGGATTTGGATGAGATATAAGGAAAAACTACATGGCAAGAGGAATTTTTTAATAGTAGCTTTTAATTTTCAAAATACAAAAATAACTTTTGACATTTCTGGTTTTTCTCCCTCCCTTCTCCCTACACTCTCCCCTAGACAGTAAGCAATCCAATATATATTAAACATATGCAATTATCATATATATATATATATACAAACACATATTTTTACATTCATCATGCTACATAAGAAAAATGAGATCAAAAAAGGAAAAAAATAGAAAGAAACAAAAAGCAAGCAAACAACAATTTTAAAAAGTGAAAAATGCTATGTTGTGATCTACATTCATTTCCCTGTCTTCTTTTTGGATGGAGATGACTTTCATGAGGAATTTTGAAATACAGAAATCTATTACTTTGGTGAGATTATGGAATGGTTTTAGCTAAATGATCTAGATAAGTATTTATGTGAAGAGTATGGGAGCAACCAACCAAGATATACCTCTATTGTGGATAAGCTTTTTGAAAATATGATCAAAAAGCTAGGTTGTCCTTCCTTCCTTCCTTCCTTCCTTCTTTCCTTTCTTTCTTTCTTTTTCTTCTTTTCTTCCTTTCTTTATTTTTTCTCTTTCTTTATTTTTTCCTTCTTTTCTCCCTTCTTTTCCTTGTTCTTTCTTCCTTTCATTCTCTCTTTTCTTTCTTTTCTTCCTTTTTTTTTATCAAATCGAATAAGAAACCAATAACAAAGCAAGAATTATATGATTATGGCCACAGAAAAGAAAGAAAAACCAATGCCAAGGGCAGACTTTAAAGATCATGAAAAGGAATTTTAGAGAATATAAAATTTCATGGGAGCCAGTTATCCAAAGTCTTTGGCAATGTTGTTATACTTCTAAGTATACATGGGATAAGTCACTCATAATCTAAAAAAGAATAGTAAGAAAATCAGGCTAGTTGATGCTAGGACCACCCAAGCTGTTTAGTACTTTTTGTATCAGGTTTTCCATGTGGGGAGAAAAAAAAGAGAATGGCATTTATAACACCAGCTTTTATTACTGATAACAATATGGGGTGAGAAAATCTGAATTCTTTAATTCCCTATTATCATCATCCAATAATTTAAACCACGTAAATTTGGAAGAGTCTTGATAATATCTATTCTGTGAAAAGAATGGAAGTATCTGTCACCATTCTCCTGCCCACTTCCTTCACAGATGAGGAAGGAAACAATTTATAGTGTATACTGCTGATGAATTTGAAAGACTGTTTGGGGTTATCCAAGGAAAACAGTGTGTGAGTTCAGATGGGAAAAGTTAAGTCAAAATACAGGACCAGATTGAGCTTTTTAAATCTAAAAAGGATTAATGCCTCCTATGTTAGGAAAGAGGGAAAAAAATCCTCCCAGGGGATATTACATAAGACAGAAACCAAGTTGCTAAGGAGAGGGTGAACAAGAGAAGAAAGCATGAGAGACTGATTTTGAGATACTTTAGAAGAAATTTCAAGTATTACTTAAGCTAAGAAGTAAATATTAGCAGGGACAACTAGGTGACACAAGGGATAGAGTGTCAGGCTGGTAGTCAGGAAGATTTGAATTTAGTTGTGGCCTCTGACATTGTGTGACCCTGGGCAAGTCACTTAATCTTGTTTGCCTCAGTTTCCTTATCTATTAAATGAGCTAAAGAAGGAAATAGCAAACCACTTTATTATCTTTGCCAAGAAAACCCCAAATGGCAGCATAAAGAGACTGAAAACAACTAAAAAGCAACAAAACCATTAGCATAATCTTAGATGAGCTCTAACCCAAACATAGGACAATTAAGGGACTGCATCAAAATCTCAGTATTTGGCAATGTACTGAGAAGAAGAATGGTGAGTGTCAAAAGATGGTGAATGGATACAATTACAGCATTTACTGGTATAAGATGAATGAGTAAAAAACAAGATAGAGAAAAATGATTGCAGCTTTGAGAGCCCTTTGTCTAACAGTTGAGTGATAATGGAAGCAGCAGCAGATCTTATGCGGTATGCATTATATCATGCAGTATATTGCATGTTTTGTAGAATTTGGGGCTAACAGCTTACAGAAAGTCACAGCTGACCTTGTAATCAGGGATGCTTTAAAAAAGGAAAGCTCATGCTGTACTAATTTCATCCCAAATTTTCTGACATGTCATTTCCTATGAGAACATCATAAAGCTAATGCGAGATAATAATGTCCAAGATATTAGAAATCTTTACCTGAATCTACTTCTTCTTTTCTTCTCCATAGAATTTTAACCCAACCTCCTATCCTTTCATGCAATAGAAAGTCAGTCACCTTTCTATAAGGACTTAATAACTTACTATTAATTTATTTTCAGAAATTATAAAATAGTTTACTCTTTTTTGACATTTTAATACACATGACAATAGACTTTCAAGATTGGCCATCAAGACTGGACAATTGGGATGATTTTTCTTGACTAAAAGTCAATTTATCACCAAGACATAGCCCAATTTCTAGCCTATCCTAATCTGAAAGTGCAGTTCGTTGCAAAATAAATGGATATGTTTATGTATTGATATCTATTAACATGATCTTAGGTTTCTTTTTTCATCATAACTTCTTTAAGATCAAAGAATGAGATTTAAATATACCATTTTACTCTTGCATACCTGGCATCATGTGAGAGGAGGAGAAGGAATGGAATTTCTTCTCATTATTCCTAATTCACTGGAGCTGAATGGGGACATTTATGGGAAAAAATATACACTTGATCTTGGATTTCAAGACAGAGAATTAAAGGAAAGTTGGGTCCAATATGTTGTAAACTCTAGTGTGTAGAAAAGCTTAAGATCATAAACTTAAGGCCAAAAGGGATCTTAAAGATCAATTTCAATAGTCCTCTACAGAGTATATCAATGGCATTTTCAGAAGGGGGATTGTAGCATCATAGGCATGAAGTCTTTGTATATGCATGAACATGATTTCTAGGTATGTGCCCTATGCATGATAAATCAAAGCATTTAGGGAATGTTTGTGTGTACATATCTCTACATAACTATATATATTTTATATTTATATATACACATGTACAGGTATATATATATACACATATATGCATATATCATGTTAATGCAGAGCAAATTAAAAAGTTTATTCTATTTACATTTTTTTTTGGAAAACCAGTTGTTAAACATTTATAAGCAGCCCACTATTTGTTTTTTTTTTTGGTGTCCACATAAAGTGTTCATTTCGATCCAACCATTCTGGAGAGCAATCTGGAATGATGCCCAAAGAGCTATCAAACTGTATATACTCTTTGATCCAGCAGTGTCATTTTTGGATCTGTATCCCAAGAAAATTATAAAGGAGGAAAAAGGACCCAATATGTATAAAAGTATTTGTTGCAGCTCTTTTTGTGATTGCAAAGAATTGGAAAATTAGTAGATGCTCATCAGTTGGGGAACAGCTGAATAAGTTATGGTATATGAAAGTAATGGAATATTATTGTTCTATAAAAAAATGATGAACAAGCTGATTTTGGAAAGGCTTGGAAAGATTTACATGAACTGATGCGGAGGGAAACAAGCAGAACCAGGAATACATTGAACACAATACAGCAAGAATGTGTGATGATCAGTTATGAAAGGCTTGGTTCTTCTCAGTGGTTCATTGAACCAAAGCAATCAACTTTAGACAGATAATATCATCTCCATCCAGAAAAAGAACTAAGGAGACAATGTAAATCAGCACATGCTATGTTTACTTCTTTTTTTTTCCCTTTTGCTCTTATTTTTCTCTCCCAATATGAATCATAAAGCAATGTGTTAAAAATAAATTTAAAATTAAATTAAATTAAATTAAAAAAGAAAGTGTTCATTTTTATCTCTAAACATAAATATGTAGCTAATATAAATATATATGCATACATGAAAAATGAAGTGAATTTTATCAATTGTATCTAGATACAGCTTATCTAGATTTCCGCAAAGCATTTTAATAAGTCTCCCAGGTTGACTTCATGGACAAGATGGATATATGTGGGCTCTGGGATGCTAGAAGTAGGTAGATTTTGAACCAATTGATCAGTTCAAATCAAACAGTAGTTATTAATGAGTCAGTGGCAAATTAGAAGGGGGTCTGCAATGGAAAACTTCCAGAAGTTGCTTATTTTTTAAGTCCTTTGTAGGAGCCCAATGAATATTCATTGATTTCTTGATTCCTGAGCCTCATTCATATAGCCTAACATCATCCCATGCATACCATCCAGAAGCACATACTAAATCCTGGGTGAATTACATTGAATTGAATTGCAGCTCAATTACATCAGATAACATGCAAGAGTGAATTTAGACTACATTTTGCAGGATTATGTATGTGTTCTCCATGGAATATGTTTAGAAAAGGACAGATCCTCTCCATTTCACGTAATTCACCAAATGTCCAGGGACAGCTATTGCCACTTTTGTCAGCACCTAGCACAGTGTCAAAACACAAAATAGATTAAACCTCAATACATATAAAGAGAAAGAAAGTAAGATTACAAGTAAGGTATTACAAGCACATCAGTCTCTTAAATTCATGCATGTAAATAACCAATGATTTAAGCAACATCAGAAAAGAGAGAAAATGGGTTCTTTTACTCGGTCAAAATATATGTATTTGGGAGAGGAAGGCCCTTGGTTTGTTTCTGACCAGAATAGAAACAATTGCTATTTACATTTATTCTGAGCCAATTAGTGCCCAAACAAAAGATTTGGCTTGGGACTTATTGTGGTCAATCAATGATCACCAGAGTGATTTAGGTTTAAGGTGTGGTTCTAGTAGCTCATAAACCCCAAGACATCTTGGGAGATTTCAGTGATTTAAATTTACATTCCTTTAGACAGAGCACAGACCAGTACATACTTTGTGTGGACAGAGGAAAGGGAAGGGAAAGAAGAGATAGAAGAAAAAGAGAATAAAACAAGGAACTCTGTCATCCAAATATCCAGTTCCACTTGGGTCCCCCGTGGGGCAGCTTCTACTCCTACTCACAAAGATTGTTACCCAACCTTAATCACTGACTGTGCAGGTCCCTCAGTCAAACTGAGACCTGCTAAAGACCTTACCTTAGAAAGGAGTCTTCTACTTCATCCAGGGCCATCTCCAGGCATCCTGATTCTGTATCTTGTTATAAATAGACAAAAACCAACAAAAACAATGTAAAAAAAATGAATTCATAACTCATTTTCATACTGAGCCAAAACAGAAACTGAACTTCATAAAAAAAATTCCGATTGGTAATTATATTTTCTATGATTGTACTAATCTATTTTTCTTTTGAAAGAGTTCCTCTTTGAAGTAATATTTTTAACTATTCATTATCTAGGCAATGTAACCAAACTCAATTTTCAAAGAGAGCAATTATGACACCAAATATGGAACTTTCCCTTTCTCTATCCCCTTTTTTTTCTCTTTTTCTCTTTCTTTCTCTCTGATATTACAGTGAAAATAATTTATGAGGCATTACAAGGCAAAACAAGCCTGCGGGTATACAAAAGGGCCAGGGAATAGAAGGAGCAATCAGCCATTATATTATACCAGTGGAACTAATCACATACAGACTTTCTTTTCTTTCACTTGAAGTAAACACGATCAAAATTACAGAGAACATGGTTCTTTGAACATCTCCCAGTTCATTTGAAGAAATACAAGATCAGATTCCTAGGAAAAGAAATGGAAGTTATGCATTTTTCAGCTTTGAACACTTCTCCAAATTTAGTTATCATAAAAAATATTAGGCTCAAATTCTTCATCTCAAGATCCAGCCCCTATTAGCAATATTATTTGTGTTCTACCATTGGGTAGCTCGAGATAGATCTTCTGAACAAAATATCATGTCTCTTTCCTGGTCTGAAGAGACAGACTCAATACTCAGCAATACTCCTCCCTGGAGCAATAAAAAGGGAATAAAAATGAAAATTTGTGATGCTTTCCTCTTGTTTATGAGTCATTGAGAATTAATCCAGAGGCCTCAGGGTAACCTGTACCTTAGGATGTTTTCCAAATGTAGTAGGGAAGAGAGTCACCCTGGCTACTTAGGAACTAATAAGCCTCCTTCTTGCCCTATTCTTCTTCCCTCAACTTCCTTCCCCAATCTTCAATAATCTCTTCTAAAAGGGAACCAGGAAGAATTTGGAAATTTATAATTCAGCTATGTCATCTGAAAAATAACCTGATTTTCTCACTTTTCAGGAGCATGATCTCCACTAATATATCACTAAGTGGCTTAATGAGAGGTAGACAATATTGGATGAGGTCATGGAATGACTTCTTCCTATAGGTCCCATTGCATAGCTGGGGTTTTTTCTTCTCTGCAGGGACCTTGATACAATAGTACAATAGTTCTCTCATTCCTTCAGCCTCATACAATCATTAAAATCATCCTCACACCAAATTCACTCCCTGATCACCTTCTCCAACACTTACTCTTTACCATATTGCCACTGAGTCTATTAACAAACCCTTTCTCCATCTTTTCTGTGCTCCCTCATGCATGTTCCTAATACTCCCACCACCAGTAAGTGAAATGCCTTTGCACCCCCCCGCCCCATTATAGATAGTTCTCTGTGACAACTCCTGACTTAGTTCTGTCATAAGAATCCTAATCTTCCCTGAAGGTACCTGCAAACACCAGAATTCCAGACCAATATGTGTCTCCTTTCCTTCTTGTCTGACTGTAACCTAGCTCCTGGCACTAATTGCCTGGTTGCTTGGGGGATACAGTCTATGCCAGAACATTAACAATCATGAATCTAGGACACATGGGGAGATGTACAGACTAAAAAAACAGGGAATGCACAGTCATCACAATAATCTTATAACAGACATACCCCTACACTGTCAAATACAAATGAGGATTTGCTTATAATTCCACAGCTAGAAAAGAACAGGAGGGAGATTTGAACCCAGGTATCCTCCTAAATTTCAGACCTGCTATTATTCCTACTACATCTCACTTCCTTCTTTATAATAGCAATAATTCAATTTTCTAAGCTTTACAAAGTGCTTTGCTCATGCTAACCTTATAAGGTCAGGAGAGAATCATTCCCATAGCTATTGAGAGAAATCATTCAAAGATATTACTATCTTTGTAAGAAATCAGAATCTAATTATGTAAAAACACTAGATACGCGACCAAATAAATAGAAAAGATTAGTGTTTTACAAGCCTATAAAAATAAAAACTAGAGAAAGGCATCATTATTTAGCATATGTACTTGGGAAAATTGGTTAGTAATTTAGCAGGAAATGGATCTGGGCCTATATTCACATCATATATCTCAGTGATTTCCAGATAGACTTATAAATAAAAAATTCTAAAAAGATGCAAGAAAATAGAATATTGTACTTATCTCAATGGCAGAAAAGAGATGTTCGTTTCCCCCCCAATCAACAAATAGAAATAATTATTAGGAAGAAGATATATGTGCTTAATTATATTAAATTCTGTACGATAAAAATATCTGTGGTAAATATGACAAATATAAAACTGAGGGGCAGTTAGGTGGTGCAGTGGATAGAGCACCAGCCTTGAAGTCAGGAGTATTTGAGTTCAAATCTAGTCTCAGACAAATATAACTTCTTAGCTGTGTGACCCTGGGCAAGTAACTCTCCCCCGATTGCCTCAGAAAAAAAAATATATATATAATACATGTGTATATATGTATATACATATATGTATATACATATATAAAACCAGACATCCAAAATACATGAGAAAATTATTTTTAAAAATTGGACAGTAACAATAATAGATTTACATAATGTTTTAAGGTTTGCAAAACACCTTACAAATATTTTATTTGAATTTGACAAAAATATTCTCTATATTTGTTATTATTATACCTTTATTAATGCAACCCAAGGTTACGTAAGCATTTTTATTGTGCTTCCAGATCATATTGATAATTCATATTAAATTTTTGGTTCACTAAAACCTGTGGATCTTTTTCTTTTATTTCTTTTAATAATAGCTTTTTATTTTCAAAATAGATACAAAGATAGTTTTCAACATTTACCCTTGTAAAATCATGTGTTTCAAGTTTTTCTCCCTCCCTTTTCTCACCTTTCTCCCCTAGAAAGCAAGTAATCCAATGTATGTTAAAACATACGCAGTTTTTCTATACAAATTTCCACATTTATCATGCTGCAGGAGAAAAATCAGATCAAAAAGGGGAAAAATGAGAAAGAAAGGGTGGGGGGAAGCAAACAAACATCAACAAAAAAGTGAAGATACTGTGTTGGGATCTGTATTTAGTCCCCATTGTCTTCTCTCTGGATACAGATGGCTCTGTCCATCACAAATCTATTGGAATTGGCCTGAATCACTTCATTTGTTGAATAGAGCCATGTTCTTCCCAGTTCATCATCACATAATCTTCTTGTTGCTGCCGTGTATAATGATCTCCTGGTTCTACTCACTTCACTTAGCATCAGTTCCTCTAAGTCTCTCCAGGCTGCTCTGAAATCATCAGGCTGGTTGTTTCTTATAGAACAATAACATTCATATACCATAACTTATTCAGCCATTCTCCAACTCATGGGCATTCACTCAATTTCCAGTTTCTTACCACTACAAAAAGGGCTGCTACAAACATTTTTGCACATGTGGGTCCCTTTCCCTCCTTTAAGATCTCTTTGGGATACAGACCCAGTAGAAACACTGCTGGATCAAAGGTATGCACAGTGTGACAGCACTTTTGCTTAGTTCCAAATTGTTCTCCAGAATGGCTGGATCCGTTCACAGTTCCACCAACAATGTATTAGTGCCCCAGACTTCCCACATCCCCTCCAAGATTTGTCATTATCTTTTCCTGTCATCTTAGCCAAGTTGAGAGATGTTTAGTGGTACCTCAGAATTGTCTTTGCATTTCCCTAATCAATAGTAATTTAGAGCACCTTTTCATATGACTAGAAATGGTTTTAATTTCTTCATCTGAAAATTGTCTGTTCATATCCTTTGACCATTTATCAACTGGAGAATGGCTTGAATTCTTATATGTTTGAGTCAGTTCTCTATACCTTTTAGAAATGAGACCTTTAGCAAAATCTGGATCTTTAACAAATAATTGTCTTCCCATGTCTCCTAATCTTTATCTTTGCTCAGACCTAGGACTACAACTGAGAACCAAGTATAGGCAATGTGATCCCAGTGCCAAAAAAGAGACCTCATTAATAATCTTCTGACTAGTTGTATAATCCCTTACCATTTGTAGGCTGAGAGTTCCAGAAACCAGTACTTTTGCCACTGATTTGTTTAGCCTAAGACTTATTGCTGGTTTATTGGGCTATGATCGTCACTGAACTAGGCTCCACTTTTACTCAGGTACAATGGACCTTTCTTGGTGGCCTTTTAAGTTTCTAAGGCTGGAAAATTGTTTCAGTCCATGTTTTTTTGTAGATTCTGCCACTCCAGAATTTGTTAATATTATTATTTAATGCATTGATGCATTATTTAAAGTAATTTGGAGGGGTTTGGGGAAGAATTCAAGAGAATCCCTGCCTTTTCTCTACTACCTTGACTCCAACCCTTCTTTTAAAAATAGTATTCATTATATATAAAGACACATGAATGAGAATGAATTCAGAAATAATTCTGATAATAGTAGCTTGTAGCAAGTCACCAAAAATTTGAAAACTTATTATTTGAATTTCTTTTATTTAAATGTGAATAGTTGCAAAGCAAGTTTAATCTATTAGGACAAAATCAGTATTTGGTAGATATATCAAACTGATCCTATTTAAAATATATTATTTGTAATAATCATTAAAAATTAAAGCAAAAGTTACATTTTTAGATGACTTCAGAATTAACATGCAAATTTCTCAATACCCCCCCCATAATGATTTTGAAGCAAGGGACTAATTTTAATTTTTTCTTACAACCTTGTCTTTCAGAAAATTACCTCATTTTCTTTTAACTCACGATAGGTTTGACAATGATCTTTTTTTTATTAAAGCTTTTTATTTATATAACATATGTATGGGTAGTTCCCCAACATTGAT
>JAJPUD010011857.1:2265-42739 GCA_023553655.1 Myrmecobius fasciatus
TCTTCTTCTTCTTCTTCTTCTTCTTCTTCTTCTTCTTCTTCTTCTTCTTCTTCTTCTTCTTCTTCTTCTTCTTCTTCTTCTCCTTCTCCTCTTTCTTCTCCTTCTTCTTCTTTTTCTTCTCCTCCTTCTTCTTTTGAAAATAAGGACATTTTGCCTTTCTCAGGTTCTATGGGATCTCTTCTGCCTTCAGGTTTTAAAAGAAATTTGACCAAAAAACAACAGTTTTTTTTCTCACCAATAATTTTTTTAGGAATCAAAGTCAAAGTCAACGAACTCAAGTTTGCAAGCCCTATTTTCTTCCTCTTCTTTCTTCTTCTTTTTCTTTTCTTCTTTTTCTTCTTCTTCTTCTTCTTCTTCATCTTCTTCATCTTCTTCTTCTCCTCCTCCTTCTCCTTCTCCTTTTGAAAATCAGGACATTTTGGCTTTCTCAGGTTCTATGGGATCTCTTCTGCCTTCAGGTTTTAAAAGAAATTTGACCAAAAAACAACAATTTTTTTCTCACTAATAATCTGAAGGTGTAGTTAATTTGGAGTAGGAAGCTCAATCTCATCAAAGGCTTCTTGGTGCTCTCCTTAGTTATCTTAGGTATCAGTCAAAAAAAAAAGCATTTTATCACACATTTCCTATTTTCTAGACAATGTGCTAAATACTGGGGAAATAAAGAAAGGAGAAAAGAGTCCCTTCTTTCAAGGGGTTCACATTTTAATGGACAAGACAGGGGGCCATAAAAGACATTTTTATTCTGTCCTGTTCATCCTAAGACCATTCTCTGTCAGAGAGTTGAGTTGAGTTGAGCAGTATTTACTTCTTCCTTTTTTCAAAAATCATTGTCTTTCCTGTCCTGAGCATTGTCTTATCCCAATGTAGCAGAAACCCCAATCTTTTTGCTATTTTAAATTTCCTCACTAGTCTCAGTTCATTCTGAGTAAAGAATTTCCAAAAACCAGGAGCTGTGAAGTATCCCTTTGTCACATGCTCTCTAAGCTTGAGCTACTAAACTAAAGTCTGGAGTTTGCATGAACTGGTAGAACAAGTGTCATGGATTGGGGAGTGGGGAATATTTCAGATCAGCTGTTCTTCCTATATAATTTTAGTAAATATCCCTTTTTTAAAAGCTTAAGTCTGGTTGAGTAATTGTTATTAGTAGATAATCATGGAAGGAAGCATATGATAGCATTAGATAACAACTCTCCCCATCCCATGTCTTGTGACTTCTCAGGGATACTCCTGAATCCCAAGAGGAGATATATCAGCCATCTTCTGCGGAATCAACCTGTTAGAACAGGTGGGAGTTGGGAGAGTAACGTTATGGGCTATCTAGGAAAGACTCGCCTAATACCTGGAGCTATCCAAGAGCTGAATCATCTGCCTTGGGAGGGAATGGACACCTTCTCACTTGAAGTCTCCAGATGAAGAGTAGATGGTCACTTATTGGGGATGTTATCCTGGGATTTTTGGTTTATGGATGTCCTGGATTAGATGACCTCTGGTTTTTTTCTTTTTTTGTTGTTTTTTTTTCTTAATGTGGAAGTATTAGTCTGTGTGACAGATGCCTCATTGCAATCTAGCTTTTTACTGAGACACTATTGGTTAACAATCTTTATAATAAAGATCATAAAGGGGAGAACACTTCCAGGCATGATTGATTAGACTGATTAGGATGGAACTATAGCTTCTTATATAATATGGAGTACAGAGTACATCTGACCTTTGTCTTGTATATTTCAAAAAGAGTAGAACTAAGTTGTTTTAAGTGTGAGAATATGGGATAGGAAAAAAGCAATAGGTTTGGAGTCAGAGGAGTTGAGTTTGAATTTCAGTTGTGTTTATATATAAGATAATTTGAACAAATAGCTACTCATTCCTTCCTGAGCCTCAGTTTCCTTACCTGAAAAATGAGCAGGTTGGATTAGATGGGCTGCTTTTTTCCTTTTCAGGCATAAATTCTGTGCTTCTTTATTCCTTGTGAGGATGAGGATGATGATGATGAGGATGAGGATGAGGATGAGGATGAGGATGATGGTAATGGTGGTGGTGGTAATGGTGATGGTGGTCATGTTGCCACCATCTTTGGGCAGAACCTGGTACTGGCTTCTCAGTCCCTCCAGCTAGAAGTGTTCTATCTTCTAAGACTGCCTTCCAAATATACTGCATATATCTCATATCTGTCTATTAACATGTATGTTTTCTCACCTATTAAGCTCCCTGATGGTAGGTACTATCCCTCCCTCCCCAAGAACTTAAAGGCACACTGTCCAGTACACAGTAATGTAATGTGTACCTGGCCAATGGAAACCCCCTCCTCAGAATGTGTGCAGTGTTCTTTGCCTACTGTCAGCTTGCATGGAGGCTAGGGAACTCAATTCCAGAAAGGTGTGTAGATATTTAATGGAAGGACCTCGATCCTTGATTCTTAATATTTGCAGATATTTTGACCACATTCACAAGTGATCTTAGTGGGAGCAAATGCTTTTTAGAGATTGATTTGATTTAATTTTTAATTTTGATTTGTCTGTTTAAAGCAATGGGTCTTTATTGTGGTGTATCAAGGGAAGGCTTTAGGAAATGCTGAGGGGACAAATGGAGGCAGGAGCAATAAAGAAAATATATAGTTAAAGATAGAGTACCAACACTAGCAAACCAACATTCAAGAACTAGAGTAGAAATGAGGATATTTGCTATTTGGGGTCACACTCTTGGCAAGTGGAACGAAATAGGCCCTCAAATGAGCAGAGTATAGAGAGGGGGCAGGAAGAAGGATTAAGATAAGACCTGGGAGAAATTCACTGTAGTCTAATGGTTTCTGATTTTAATAAATTATTTTTTATTAACTAGGTACTTTATTATGAAAGAATAAGTATTCTCAGGATCCTCTACATGGTACTCTCTAAATTTGTCACCCTGGGGTAAAGCCTTGATCATCTGACTCTAGTCATAGCTCTACAGAAAAGGGGCTTATTCAAGCATTTTTTTATTGTTTTCTCATCACAGAAGTTTTTAGACATGGTTGACACATGCTCTATTCTTTTTAAAATAGTCCTGACTGCTTTAATTTTAAGCCAATTCCCTCTAGGGACTGAGATAGTGTTGGGGGAAGTGTTTGTTCTTTTGTTCCCATTACCTTTTTTTTCACTAAATGTATCTCTTTGTAAGAGACAACAGATTCTATTTGGCCAGATAAAAGTGAGTATATGTTTTTACTCTTTGATTATCTTGTTGGAGAAAGCCTAGTGGACTTGGGGCTGGTGCTGATAGTATTAAAGATGGCTCAAATCTCTTGATGCTCCTTTAGACCCTGAAAATGAGGGATAGCCTTGGGTTGTGGAATTATACTCATTGAAAGTGAGAACTGGATATGGTTGTAGTTCAGTCTTTCAGCTGTCTGACTCTTTGTGACCCTGAGGACCTTTGCATGCTGATGCTGTCCCTGGAATTTTCTTAGCAAAGATACTGGAAAGGTTTGCCATTTCTTTCTCCAGAAGTTGGGGTTAAAAGCTGCCTTGATTAATGTGCGCTGAATGTGTGACTAGCTAGCTGGCCGATGACGTTAGCACCTGAGAACACCTTGTCTTATTCTCCAATCTACATTATTGTACACAGTATTTTCTTATGGGATCCCAGGTTCTTAGGCTGGATGGTGTCACAGGAGCTAGATTGTTCATTCCAAAACTGTAACAGCCCTAATGAATGTTCATCTGCCAAAATACTGATGAGACTGATAGGATTGGAGGGAGCTTCAATTTTGTCCCATCTCAGAATTAGCCTCTAGATGGCAGTAGGGACAACAATTTGGAAAAGAGATATTGCAGAGCATAAAATGGAAGATCAATTAGGGGTGGGGATAGGGGAAAGAGTCAGAGACAGGGAATTACTCAGAGTAAGAGTAAGGAGGAGGCAGGGAAGGAAAGAAAAAGGGTCAAGAGGTAGAGCAACATTGGGTCTAATAGAAAGAGAACTGCATTTGGCATCTGAAGACATGGCTTCAGTTCTAGGTTGGTAACTTCCCAGATGTGAGACCCAGATGTGAGACCTTTCCCTTGTCTAAACCACAGTTTAATCCTTTCTAAAATGAGGGTGTTGGGTCACTTGATATCCGAGGCTCTTCCCAAATCTAAATCCAATCCAACAAGTAGTTACAAAAATAGCTACTATGGGCAAAACCTTGCTCTTCGTGCTGGAGGGAGAATCTGTACCCTCAAGAGGCTTATAATCTGCTCTGGGGATTCAAGATGTCAAGATGTCAATTTTCTCCCTTAGAAAGTTTCTATTCTTACAAAATCTTACAAAAATGAATGTTGAAAATTATCTTATCAAGTATTTGGAAAAATAAAATACTATTGAATATAAAAGAAGTAAAAAACAATAATTTTTTTTAAAAGAAAATTACCGTTCTTTGTAGGTACCACTAATAGGACAGAAAACATTCAATTTGAAAGGGATCTGGGAAATCTATCCATCCATATTTATAGAGCACTCAGTGGTTAATTTAGAAAGCACTGGTTATATCCGTTATCTCACTTAGCATCTCTCATGATATAGGATGTGCAAGTATTCCTCTTTTCATTAGAGATGAGAAGGGAGAAGAAATCTATTCAAGATCACCTAGTCAGTAAGTGTCATGGCCCAGAATAAGATCTGACTCCAAATTCTATGGTCTCTAATCTAAAGGGCTTCCCTAGTCTACATCTTATATCCCGTTAAGAAAGGGAGGGAGCATGAAGACTCCTTCTCCTGGAGAACTTTAAGCAAAGTCAGGATGTTCACTGGCCAGGGATAGTCCAGAAGGGATTCTGTCTCAGGTATTGGCTGACTAGACACACACCTCTGAGGTCCTTCAAGATCTATGAGTTAAGTAATTTAATGAGTCCATAATTAACAATTAGTAAGTGTTTATTAAGTTTATTAAGCATGTAAGGCACTGTGCATAGGGCCAGGAATACAAAGGAAAAAAGCAAAAAAAAAAATTCTCTCTGCCTTGAAAGAGTTTGCAATCTAGCTGTAGAAATGATATGGATACAGATAAATAGCTACAAAATATTGACAGCTCAAATGTGAGAGACTGTGGAAAAAATGAGAGGCAATAAATATAGATATTAACATGTGGGTTTCTAAGCCAATATTATATATATGGATCATGGCTCTATTTGAGTTTGATATTGATGTTCTGAGGTGAGGAAGGAGTGCATTTTAGGCCTAAAAAACTACCAAGGTACAAGGGTGGAAGATAACAAATTCATTAGGTCCAGTTGTCTGGACAGCTTTTAGTTTGGAGCGTATGAAGATGAGTAATGTATCATAAATTTGGATAGATAGGTTGGAGCCAAGTCATGAAGGTCTTAAATAAAAAACAGAAGAGTTTTGTTTTTAATTTGATCCTAAGATGTCATAGGAAGCCACTGGAGTTTATTGAATGAAGGGAGTGGTGTTTGGCAGTGTTAGCTTATGCATCTGGATGGAGGAAGGATTAAATTGGGGGAAATAAGAGCCAGAGAGATGAATTGGAGGCTTGTGAGAAGGAGATGATAAAGAGTATTGATTGTATGAATAGAGAGAAAGAATAATCTACTTGGCAACTAATTCAGTGTTTGGTATGAGGAAAAATAAGGTATTGAGAAATGGCACTGAACTTGTGAATCTAGAAGATGAGAAAGATGGCAGAACTTCAGCAGAAATAGGGAAGTCCAGGAGAGGGGAGAGTTGGTGGGGGGTGGAATTGGAGTTCTGTTGACCCTGAGATGTTTACAGAAAATCCCTTTGATATGTCCAGCAGGCAATTGTGATTCTGGACTAAAGCTCAGAAGAGATACTAGGGCTGGATATGTTGCTCTTGTTATTTATTCTCCATTTTCAGAGGACTAATGACATCACAGGATAATGATTGACTCCTACATGAATTGAATTTAAGTGAGGCGGAATTGTGCAGTCATCAGCCTCATTATCTCTTCCAGAGTCATCAAAGTCCAGGGGCAGAACAAAAATCTAGATGACTCATGATGGTCCAGGAGGTAGTGGATGACCGTGGTATCTTCAATGTCTGACCAACTTCTAAATATCCCACAGCACCTGCTTCAGCCACTTCCATGGCAGTTGCAACAAATTGTTCTTATCCGCCCATTCTGCTGGGGGAGGTCTTCACATCTTTGGGGTAGACAGCCCCTAATAATTTACCTATGGGCTTGAGACCCATTTGGTTATGCTCAACTTGGGTCAGACTTTCTGCTAAGAGGGTTTATAGAGTAGAGCCCCTGTACATGCTACAGGTTCTTGGAGCTACAGGTGATAGTTGAGTGAATCAGGTGGACATCAAGGATGAATGAGCAGCCCTGAAAAGATCTTGGGGAGCCTTCATACCAGAGGCGCTAGTCCTTCTTAAACTCTTTATATACCACTATGTAGATCTGGGATTCTATCTGCATGAACATGATCATTAAACCCACAGGAGCTGATGAAGTCAAGTAGGAAAGAATACAGAGAAAAGAGAAGGGGACTCTGGGAAGAGCTTTGGGCGATACCCAATGGCATTGTTCACTCAGGCCAGGCGATTTGAATGCAGCTCAAGGCTCTCTTGTATCCTTACTTATCTATGGGATCATCTCCCTGTTGGTCATTTTTGTTCTGTTGTTTCCAGTGCAAATGTCTTTCTTCTTGCCAAAAAAACAAGAAGTAGATGTAAAATGAATGTTATCAGTCTTTATTGTACCTCCCAATCTAAGCAAAAGGGACAGAAGTCCCTTCTTCCTTTTTTTCTCCCAATAGAGGTTTTGTTTTTTAAAATACCTATTTGTCCTTGGCTGCCCTCAGCAACCTAAGATCAATATGAGTTTTAGCATTCTGAACATTTAAAAATTTTTTTGAAAGCTTTTATTTTTTCTATTATACAAACCTATAAAGCTATACAAATAGATTAAATAGATGTGTATCTTAATGGATACATATTATACATGTACATTCATACATGTGTGGACATACATGTTCACACACATGTATAAATGTACAAACTTGTAAACACACATACTGGTAGCTCCCAAGGAAGGACTTTTACCAATACAGGACAGCATCTTTTCTGCAATTTATAGTCTTGGAATGTTATTGGGACATTGAAAACTCAAATGTTTTGCCTAAGAAGGACGTATCAAGATAGAATCGCAAAGCATATGTGCTCATGACTCTAAGGCCATCTCTATCCACCCTAATAAATCCCTTTAGCAGATGATCTAACCCAGGTTAAAGTAACTAATGGATCTCAAGCTGTCTACCCCGAACACGTGAAGACCTTTCCCAGCAGAATGAATGGATGTAGCTTCTATTTCTGAAGTTGTTTTGTGAATGCATGTCAACTCTCTCTTTAAAGCCACTGAGCATTTAGCTTTGCTGATCCTACGTAGGTCTTTTAGATGCTGAGAACCAACTCAGTCTGTTTGGAGTTGATTTTTAGCACCTCAACAAGGTTACTATAATAATCATCATACCAGCTAACATTTATAACAGTTATTTTATGCCAGGTACTATGGCAAGCTACAATTGCTTATTATTATTATTATTATTATTATTATTGCTAGCAATTTATAATTGCCATTTCATTTAATTTTTTTGCAAATTTAATAGTATTTTATTTTTTCATATACATGCAAAGATAGTTTTCAACATTCACCTTTTCAAAATTTTGTGTTCCAAAATTTTCTCCCTCTCTCTCTCCCTTCCCCCTCCCTATGACAGCAAGTAAGTCAATATAGGTTAAACATGTGCAATTCTTCTAAACAGATTTCCTTGTTTGTCATGCTGCACAAGAAAAATCAGATCAAAGGGGAAAAAACATGAGAAAGAAAAAAAAACAAGCAAACAAATAAGCAACAACAACAAAAGGTGAAAATAATAAGCTTTGATCCATATTCAATCTCCATAGTTCTCTCTCTGGATGGGACTGACTCTTTCCACCATAAATCTATTGGAATTGTCTTGGATCAACTCACTGTTGAAAAAAGCCAAGTCCATCAAAATCAATCATCACAAAATCGTGTTGTTATCGTGTACAATGTTCTCTTGGTTCTGCTCACTTGACAGCATCGTGTCAATCTTTCCAAGCTTTTCTGAAATCATCCTGCTGATCATTTCTTATATAACAATAATATTCTGTAACATTCATATATCATCATTTATTCATCCATTCCCCAACTGATGGGCATCCACTCGGTTTCCAGTTCCTTGACACAACAAAAAGGGTTGCTACAAATATTCTAGCATATGAGGGTCCTTTTCCCTGTTTTATGATCTCTTTGGGATATAGACCCAATAAAGACACTGCTCAATCAGAGAATGCACAGTTTGATAGACATATAGACATTTTTTTTTTTGCTTTTTTGCTGAGGCAATTGGGGTTAAGTGACTTGCCCAGGGTCACACAGCTGTTACGTGTCTGAGACCAGATTTGAACTCAGGTCCTCCTGACTTCAGGGCTGGTGCTCTATCCACTGCGCCACCTAGCTGCCCCCATATAGACATTTAAAAAAAAACAGGAACAACCTATATGTTCTCTGCTGCTTGGCCATAGTTCCATTTTCTGTACGGATCCTTCAAAAATCTCAGCCACGTGAAGAGTTTCTTCTGCAACCACTTTGGACAAATCCCCTACTTCTTTATTAAAATTGCTCCACTTTGTATCTTCAGAATTTGCTTTTTTGAGCATCTCCCAACTCTGCTGGCTGACTCTCCCTGAGGCATTTTATTTGCTGGGAGCCTGCCTATTTTCCCCTGCATCCTTTGAAATCTGCTTTGCTTAAATTTCCAATACATCAGACGATGCTTAGATTTCCAACCCTCCATCTCGAATTCTAGCATGGAGTGCTCATTTCCTATTCTAGAGGTCCCTGGGGTTCCCATCATTGTTACCCCAACAGCTAGTTCCTCCCTGCTAGTGAAAATCAGATTCCTGATAGAACTTCCCTATTTTTTCCTTTACCTTTTGAAGGATGAAACTATCACCAAGTTAATTCAAGAAATCCTTACCTGCTTTGTTATTTTTTTTTTTGGTGTGGCAAGGAGAGTGCAGAGAGACTAAGAAAAAGAGATCAAAAGAGACAGAGACAGAGAAGAAGCAAAAATAGGCCGAAAGGAGATATCTATTTATCTGTAAAATACATATGTGAGTATAAGTATATGCCAAATTATTCAAATCTCATTTTGTGAACACTTTTTGTTCCATGTTATTCTCATGTTCCAGAATCTTCATTGGCTCTCTACAGTCTCTAGGATCAGTTGGCTATTAGCTATCAGGTCATTCCTTTTTATTGAGGGAACTCAGTACTTAGTTAGATCACAGATTTTCTCTGCTTCCCAACAACTGCCTTCATACTAGGAGTCTTGGATAAATCTATCCATTATTCCTCCAGCATCTTCTCCTCTCCACCCATCCACCATTTAGCCTCAGATCCCTCAGGGCTGCTCCCACCCTCTGGATTTCCCCCTCAGCCATAAATGCCCACTTCCATTATGAAGAACTCAGAATGCCTACCTCACACCTTTCAGTCATCGCCCCTCCTAAATTATTGCTTTTTCCTAACCTTCAAATATGTATTATCTGTTTTATTAGAAATAACATTAAACATCAAGACAAGTAATTATACATGGCAAATGACTCTTTATTTCCCTCATATTTTCTTTCTTTCTTTCTTTTTTTTTTTGCTGAGGCAATTGGGGTTAAGTGACTTGCCCAGGGTCACACAGCTAGGAAATGTTAAGTGTCTGAGATCAGATTTGAACTCAGGTCCTTCTGACTCCAGGGCTGGTGCTCTATCCACTGTGCCACCTAGCTGCCCCTCCCTCATATTTTCCATGCAAATTTCAAAGAATAAAGTTTTTCAGTTTCTCCTTCCGGGTCCCCAGCAATTTTTTTGTCCTTTCGTTTCTTCTTCATTTTTCCTCTTTTGAGATTGAAATGAGTGTTCACTCCATCCTCTGGTCTTATTCTTTCCTTCCTGCCTCCAAACTACTTTCTGTTATTCCGAAAAGATCTTCCCAAATTTCCTTGTATTTCTCATAGCTTAGCTCTCCATACTTTGCAGTATTCCATGGATGTACTGCAATTGATCTCATTAAACCAGTCTCCTATGTTGAACATTGAACTTGCTTCCAGTTTTTGCAGTCATATTAAAGAAAGCAATGGAATCTCAGAAAAGAGAATCATTTTTACGCGCTCTCTGTCTCTCTGTCTTTCGCTGTCTCTCTGTTTTTCTTTCTCTCTGTCTCTCTGTCTCTGTCTCTCTGTCTCTCTGTCTCTGTCTCTCTCTGTCTGTTTCTGTGTGTGTGAAGAAGAAAGGGGGGAGAATTTGGTTAGGGTAAATTACTAACCCTTTTCTTCATCCTCGTTCACATCTCCAATCTTTTGGCTTCACGTTCCTTCCTTCACAGTTTTGACAAAACTCATTATCTCTGTGCTACGTCCACCTATCCCTCTCTTAAGCTTCCCTGTTAGGATTAAGGACATCATCATCCTCTCCATCACCTAGCCTCCCGACCTCTGCATCTTCTTCGTCTCCTCCATCTTGCTCACTCCACATACCCAATCAGTGATTAAATCTTATCGTTTCTACCTTCTTTACATTTCTTATATGCTCCCCTCTTCTCTCAGCTCCTCATTACTTCCTGAAAGGGTCATTAGCAAACCCACTTAATTGGTTTCTCTGCTTCCATTCTCTCTCTCCCGTTCTATCCATCCAAGCGACAATAGAAATAATCTTTCTGAAGCACATGTCTGATTGTGTCACTTATTGCCTTCCTCAAGAATCATCCATGGCTTCCTGTGTCCTCCAGGATAGAGGACTATCAGCTTCCCCCTTATCTTCTCTGATGTATTTTTCCAGGGTTCCCTTTACACCTCTCCATTCTAGCCCCATGGGCTGACAGGCCATTCACTTTTCTTTTTCCACTCTCTGGTCCCTTCACAGGCAGCTCTCTGCTTCCTCATAACTGCCTCTTACAATGCTCAGATTCTTTTGAAGCTTCCACACAGGGGTCACCTCCTACAGGAAGCCATCCTGACTCTTCTGCTTACTAGAGCTCTCTTCCTTTTTCAATCTGTCTCAATATTGTTTATATATCTCCTTCATCCATCCCACACAGAAGCCATAGCAGAAAGTAGGTCCCTTGAGGGCAGGAATTGTCTCACTTTTACTTTTTCATATACTCACTATCTAGCTTAGAGAAAGTGTTAAATAAATGATTATGGAATTAATTGATTAATTGAAGCCTGTGGTCTCCTTTACAAAGCATTTTCCCATTCATTCTCCCATCTGATTCACACAAAACTCCCTTGGGAAGGAAGCAGGGAATTTAGTATCCCCATTGGACAGGTAGAAAAACTGAGGTAAACTGAGGTGCCTTCCATCACCATGATTTTCCTATTAGATCTGCTCCAAGGACACTGAGAAGGAAGCTGGTATGCCTTTCCTATTCATCCTGGATGTGGTTGAGGGATTGCTGACCAAGAGGGTGAAGGGCTCAGGTCTTGCTATAACAGGCTGGGTGGAAGGAACTGGGGGTGTTTATTCTGAGAAGAGAAGGCTCAGGGTGCGTCTAGAAGCTGTATTCTGATGGGCTGTCCCATAGAAAAGGGATTCACCTGGTTCTGCTCTACCCCAGAGGAAAAGATTGGGACTAATGGGGAAATTGTAGAGAAAGAGTTTTAGACTCAATGTAAGAAGCTGCTCCCAATTCTTAGTGATCTGAGTTGTCCCAAGGGGCTCAACTCGGTGTCAAGAAGACCTGAGTTCAGGGGCAGCTAGGTGGCGCAGTGGATAGAGCACCAGCCCTGAAGTCAGGAGGACCTGAGTTCAAATTTGATCTTAGACACTTAACATTACCTAGCTGTGTGACCCTGGGCAAGTCACTTAACCCCAACTGTCTCAGCAAAAAAAAAAAAGAAGACCTAAGTTCAAATCCCACCTCTGACTTGCTACTGTGTGACTTTGGACAAATAACCTTGATTTCCTCATCAGTAAAATGAGGACTAATCAATCAATACACATGAAATGCCTACTTACCATGGGCCAGATATTGTGCTTCACATGGGGATAATACAGAGGCAAAAAGGGAATACTGCCTACCCTCAGGGAGTTTATATTCTAATGGGTTCCTTCCAGCTCTTAATCTATGAAATTATGATTGGTCTAGACCAAATTTCAATTTGGAGAATTGGATTTGAAAAAAAAATAATAACAGGTCCCTCCCTCTTTTTTATTAAAGGCTTTTAATTTTCAAAAGATAAGGGTGGATAATTTTTCAACATTAACCCTTGCAAAATCTTACGTTCCAATTTCTCTCCCTTCCCCCCACACCCTCCCCTAGATAGCAAGTAATCTATGTTAGACATATTAAAATGTATGTTAAATCCAATATATCCATACATATTAATACAATTATCTTACTGCACAAGAAAAATCAAATCAAAAAGGAAAAAATGAGAAAAATACAATGTAAGCAAACAACAACAAAAAGAGTAAAAATGCTATGTTGTGATCCACACTCAGTTCCCACAGTCCTCTCTCTGAGGTCTATAAAGCACTCAAGCTGCAAAATATTCTCTATAAATTATCTTATTTGAGTCTCACAATGGCCTGAGATATTGTGATCCCTGTTTTACAGATGAAGAAACTGAGGCACCGAGCATTGAAGTGATCTGAAATGTTACGCCGGTGTCGGATTTGAACCCAAATTATTCCTGATGTAGATAGTGGATGCTTTGCAGGATACCATGTGGATTCTGGGAGGCTGCCGTGTTTGGAACAAAATTGGCTCACTTTGGTGTTTATTTGAGGGGATGTATCCTGGACCCCTGAACCGGGCTTTAGAGGGGAATAACTGAGACAAAAGTGAACAAGAGTCTGTGCCCCTGAGAAGCTGGAAGGACATGTCAAGGTCATCTAGCACCTCTCCAACCTCATCCCTTCACCCAGAGTGGTTTTTTCCTGCTTTCAAACAAGACTGTTATCCAGCCTCTGCTTGAATCCTTGCAGTGATGCAGAACTCACTACCCAACAATTCAATCAAATGTCTATTCAGTGCTAATACAGCACTTCTCATGTACAAGGCTCAGTGCTAGAGAAGAACAATGAAAGGTGACCTGGGTATGGAGAGAAGCAGGGTAGAAGTAAGTTAGCTATGAGCCGGAGTATAGGAGAAGAGAGAGAGAGCCCTTTCATATCAGGGTGGGCTTCCTGGTGGTGGTGGTCCCTGAGCTGGACTTTGAAAGAGAAGAACTTTAGAGGGGTGGGTGGTCAAATGCTCACAGTCAGAAGATCTGGCTTTTAGTACTGACTAATTAGCTGGGTATCCGTGGGCCATTCTATGAGCCTCAGTTTCCCCATATATAAAAAGGGACTAAATGACCTCTAAGGTCTCTTTCAGAGTTATTCTTCTCTGTACCCCTCCATGGTCCAACCCCCCCCCCTTCTTTTCCCAGCTCTTTGGTAGAGACACCAATGGATGTAATTCGGTCCAATGCCACACGAGGGAGGCCTTGGCTCTCCATTCTCTGAGCTCCCTCCCAGCTCCTGGGAGATGAGCGTTCAGGCTCCTAGAGTCCTTTGTGTGAGTGGGGAGAGAGCCTTTGGGCAGCTTCTCTTGCCCAATACCCGAGCTTGGGCTGGCCAGCTAATAGTTGCCACTACTGGGAGGAACCTTGGACTCTTACTGGTTGGGTGATTGGAAGTTGTCTCTCTGAGCCTCTACTTTCCTGCCCCAAAAATGGGAATAATCATGCAGCTGCTTCCTAATTCACTGAACTGTTATGAAAAAGCTGCTTTATAGACCTTAATGCATCTTCAAATCTTTGTCTAGGGTGCACAGAAGAGAAAAAATATTGGATGAAGAGTCAAGAGAGACAAGGATGCGAATCCTGCCTCAGACGCTTACTAGTTGTGTGATCTTGGGGAAATGACTTACCTAATTTGCACAAAGAGAAAAATTCTTACCCTCATGCTCAAAAAAGGTCTGGGTGAGGAGATGCTTTGAAAACCTTAAACAAAACTCAGAGACTCAGTACTGTCACTGCTATTATCTGATTTCTGATTTCCCTCAATCTTGTATTTTTCTAAGCAAACTTTTTGCCATTGGTATAACTAAGGTAGGGGGACTGGCGCTTTGCCTCAGGGTGTTGGAATTTAAAGGTTACTGGTAATATTAATTAAGTGAGCCTGTTTTCACTTTCCCAGCACCAGGGCCAGGATCCTAGGGTCTGTCTTAGCTCTCTTGAACAAATGCATCCTTTTGTCCTGGAAGCTGAACTATCTCTTCCTCAAGTTTCTCCGACTTTTCCCTCCTCTCCTCCCACCTCCCCAATTAAATTTATCATTAGTTAATCAGAGGGCACTTTTAATGTGGCTTGCCTCGGTGCCAAGATCCTGAGTTATGTCTTGAGCTATTCCCTTGTTTTCATTTCTCGGGCCTGATGAAAAATGGTCATTTGCTCAATTATTCAATTCATAAGCCCAAGGGGGAGAGAGACAGAATTTATGTGAGGGGGGACCCTGCCCTCAAGAAGCTCACAGACTTGGAGGGAGAAGAAAACAAAGTGATTTTCTCCCAATGGCTCTGTCAAATCCAGAATAAAGATATTTCCTCCATCCTCAGGAAGGGAAATTGAGGTCAGAGAGGAAAGGTAATTAATCTGAAAGGGGACTGTGCTATGCAGATGTGACATTGGGGCTTGCCGGGAGAGGGTGGGGGAGCAAAAAGACCAGGCTCCCCTGCTGGCTCCGCCATCCTGTATTTCCCCACTGGGCGAGGGGACAAGTCCCTGTTCTTCTCAGATTCCATTTTCTCATCTGGAAAGGGTGATAATAATTTCCTGATGAGGTCACGTAATCAGAGGACCCGAGTTCACATATTAGCTCCATCACTGACTCACTCTGTGACTTTGGCCAACCTTCTTCTCTTTGGGTCTCACTTTCCAAAGATATAAAATTAGAGGGATGATTTCTAATGACAAAAATATTCTCCCGGGACCTTTCTAATTCTCAATTGTCAGTTCCATCCCAACTCTAATATTCTCTGTTCTAGGTCCCTCCTAGTTCTAGACTCTGTTCTAGACTTCTCAGCTCTGATATTCTCGGTTCTAAGATCTTTTTAGTTCTTACATTCTCTAAAGACTCTCCCATATCTGACACTCTCTGTTCTAAGGACTCTACTAGTGCCGACATGCTTTGTTCTAATGTTTCTCCCACCTCTGACATCCTCTGTTCTAAGGTCCTACCCTCCTAGGTCCGCCATTCTCTGTTCTATGATCTAAAGCTCTGTCCTATGTTTTCTACTCTCTCTCTCAGCTCAGACATCCCAGGATTCCTGCTGTATACAAGGAAAAGTTTGACCCTGATATTCCTTCTGCTTCCTTCTCCTCAGTTCCTTCCTCCCAGACCTGAGAAGCCTCCAGCTCTTTTACCTGCCCCTTGAAATAGCTGTAAATCAGCCCAGCCCGGAGTCCCCCCCATGTAAATATTTTACGAACTATAAAATAATCACTGTATATATTTAGGCCTCTAATGTCGGAGAGTTTATGGCTGGCCCTGTAACCGATGTGTACATCTGTGGAGATAATGTCGGTGTTTTATAGACTGTGCAGTAAGTAATGTATATATTTTGGACAACAATATAAATATTTTATAGACTAAATGTACAAGCAACTGCTAAGTTGGGAATTAAAACCGGGTGTTTGGAGAAATGCAGAACATTAAGCCCTAAATTCTACTGTATGGGACATGTCCAGCCCAATTCGGCTGCAGAGTATCCGAGGCTGATGCAGCTCATAAATCATGAGCGCTGGGACCGGCGGAGACGGGGCAGACGGGCCACTTCAGGAGCTGCCTCTTACAATCAAGTCTTGGGCCCATTCAGGGAGGCCTGAGAAACAACAGCTCTCCCATCTAGGCCCTGGCTGGCTCCCAGGGATTGTTTCAGGGTCCAGCCCCTCCCCAGGGGAAGTAGGATCTCATCCCCACTTAATAGATGTGAGAACCTTCACTGTTTATGTCATTCCTAGGACAGTGGAGCTGAAGAGCCTTTAGAGATCGCCTTGTCTAATGCTCTCAATTTTTCAGAAATGGAAACTGAGGTTCAGAATTGCTCAGGGAATTTCCCAGTCACAAGGCGTATTATCCTTGTCGAGAAGTTGGAAAGATACGGACAAATGAGAAAGCAATCAGACTCAGAACCTCTTGGATGACTAGACTCAAAGAGTAATCATCACTAGTTCAATGGCAACATAGGAGGATGTCTCTGGTGGAGTGCCTCAGGGATCAGTGCTGGGCTCTGGGCTGCTAATATGGGTATTAGTGCTATACATAAAGCAGCAGATCATATATTCATCAAAGTAACAAGCAATACAAATCTGGGAGGGGTAGTTAACACAGGGGAAGACAGAGTCAGGATTCAAAAGGACCTGTACGGTTCTAGAGCCTTGGGTGGAAGGAATCTACTAAGATGAAATCCACTGGGGATAAATGTAAAGTTTTGGACTTGGGTATAAAAACCAACTTGACAAGTACAAGATGGGGAGAAGGAGTTGTCCCAAAATAGCTCTGGGGTTTTTTGTGGACCACAAGCTCAGTGTGAGTCATCAGGGTGGGATCCAGCCAAGCTAAGAAGCCACAAGATCTTTGGTTGCCTTAACTGGAGCAATTTCTAGGAATAAGGAAGGAATCCGGTCTCCCCTGGAGTACTTATCTGAGTTCCATATTAATTTTCTTATATTTTAAATCTTTTGTTGAATTTTGACCCAAATTTCTTCTCTCTTCCCTCCCCTATTCGATCTCTTCCACCTCCATAGCAGCCCTAGGGGCTGACCCACATCTTTATTCTGCCTGCCCCCAGCCCAACCCAAGCCCTCACTTCCCTTCTGTCAGAATGATTTTTTTTAACAAGTAAGTCTCACTCCTCAGTTCATTTAAATATCTCTTTTGATTGCCTGAGAGATGAGGATTGCTAATGGGGAAACTGGCTTTTGACCTGAATTCAGAGATGAACTCAGACACTTACTCTCTGTGTGACACTGGATGAGTCACTTTACTTTGCCTCAGTTTCCCCATTGGTAAAAATGAGCTGGAGAAGAAAATGGCAAAACATTTCAGTATCTTTGCCCAAAAAACTCCAAAATGGAGGCAGGAAGATCTGAATACAATTGAAAACAAATGAACAATAACAGAGGAAACTCAACTCCAATTGTACCCTTCTTCCTACAATATCTCAGAGAATTCTCCCAAAGTGGTCATGGAGTCTCTGTGAAGCCCTTCAGGAAAGGGAGATTAGGCCATCATTTAATTCTGGGAAATTACTTTGGGCTGATTAGCCTAATATCCAGATTTTCCCTACTGCTCTTGGCTCTATCCTGGGGGGCCAAGCAGAACCAGACTCATCCCTCTTCCATAGAGAAGCCTTCAGATATTTAAGGACAGCTCCTATCCCCCTGAGTCTTCTCCAGATTAAACACCCCCCATTCCTTTTGTATCTCTCCCCACATTCCTTTCAACTTTTTTTTTAGGAAGTCATGTAATGCAGTGGAAAGATTGCTAGATTTAGAGTAAGTGAAAGGGTCTGGGTTCAGATCTGAGCTCCTCCCTTTACTTCCTATGTGACATTGAACAATGGGGTATAGTGCAGAGAGCACTGAACTTGAAATTAGGTCTCAGATACTTATTAGCTTAGTGACTCAGAACAAGTCCTTTGAAGCAATAAACTGGGAAAACATTTTTACATTCAAATGTTCTGATAAAGGCCTCATTTCTAAAATATATAGAGAATTGACTCAAATTTATAAGAATTCAAGCCATTCTCCAATTGATAAATGGTCAAAGGATATAAGCCAACAATTTTCAGATGAAGAAATTGAAACTACTCCTAGTCATGTGAAAAGGTGCTCTAAATCACTATTGATCAGAGAAATGCAAATTAAGACAACTGTGCACTACATACCTCTCAGATTGGCTAAGATGACAGGAAAAGATAATGATGAATGTTGGAGGGGATGTGGGAAAACTGGGACACTGATACATTGTTGGTGGAACTGTTAACAGATCCAACCATTTTGGAGAGCAATTTGGAACTATGCCCAAAAAGTTATCAAACTGTGCATATCCTTTGATCCAGCAGTCTTTCTACTGGGTCTATATCCCAAAGAGATCTTAAAGGAGGGAAAGGGCCCCACATGTGCAAGAATGTTTGTGGCAGCCATTTCTGTAGTGGCTAGAAACTGGAAGCTGAATGGATGCCCATAAATTGGAGAATGGCTGAACAAATTATGGTATATGAATGTTATGGAATATTATTGTTCTATAAGAAATTACCAACAAGATAATTTCAGAGAGACCTGGAGAGACCTACATGATGCTAAGTGATCATGATCACTTTTTTTTTGATGCTGAGTGAAATGAGCACAACCAGGAGATCATTGTACACAGCAACAAGACTATACGATGATCAATTCTGATGGACATGGTTCTTTTCAACAATGAGATGATTCATACCAGTTCCTATTGTTCAGCAATGAAGATAGTCATATGCATCCAGAGAGAGGCCTATGGGAACTGAGTGTATGGACCACAACATTTTAACGCTTTCTGTGAATATTTGCTTACATTTTGTTTTCCTTCTTAGGTTGTTTTTTTCTCTTTCTAGATCTGATTTTTCTTGTGCAGTAAGATAACTGCATAGATATGTATACATATATTGGATTTGTCATATAATTTAACATATTTAACATGTATTGGACTACCTGCCATCTAGGGGAGAAGGTGGGAGGAAGGAGGGGATAATTTGGAACACAAGGCTTTGCAAGGGTCAATGTTGAAAAATTATCCATGAATATATTTATAAATAAAAAGCTTTAATAAAAATTTTTAAAAGGGAAAAAAAGAGCAAGTCTTTTTACCTGCTTCTGTTTCAGTTTCCCCATCCATAAAGGAGGAATAATAATAGCAGCCAAACAAGGTTATTGTGAAGATCAAATGAATTGCCATACATATTTTGCAAACATTAAAATGTAAATGCAATCTATCATTATTAGTCTCTTCAAACCTGCTGGCCTTACTTTCCACAGAAGAAATCAAATTAGATGACCTCCTATCTCTATACTTATCATTCAATGCTCTACTCTGCTTTCCAGTGACCTTGTTGTTGTTACTCATACTGAGGATCGATCTTCAGACTACAAGAGTTTTTTGCTGACTGTTCC
Organism: Myrmecobius fasciatus; assembly: GCA_023553655.1. Lineage (NCBI taxonomy): Eukaryota > Metazoa > Chordata > Mammalia > Dasyuromorphia > Myrmecobiidae > Myrmecobius > Myrmecobius fasciatus. Next base: position 21,479 of record JAJPUD010011857.1, read on the forward strand.
CTATGCCTGCAACACTCTGCTTCATCATCCGTCTCCTAACTTCTGTAGCTTCCTTTAAGTCTCAGCTAATATCCTATAGGAAGCCTTTCCCCAGATCCTGCTTAATTCTGATGCCTTTTCTCTATTTTTTTACTTCTAGTTTATTCTGCTTAGAAAACTTGATGAACATGTCATCTTAGCCTTTGATCAAGCCCATGATAAAAATGATGAAAAGCAAAAGCATTACTTTTTGCAGATGATATGGTACATTTAGAAAACCTTAGAGAATCAACTAAAAATTAATTGAAACAATCAGCAACTTCAGCAAAGTTTCAAGGTATAAAATAAACTCGCACAAATCATCTCCATTTCTGTCTTTTATCAACAAAAAACAAGAAGAAATAGAAATTCCATTTTCCATAATTGTAGACAATATAAAATACTTGGTATCCTAAAATTATTATAAATTATATATATACATATATAATTATATTATAAAATACCAGCCAAAAACACACAGAAACTGTATGGATACAATTACAAAACAATCTTGATACAAATAAAGACAGATCTAAGTAGCTGAAGAGATATTAATTGCTCATGAGTAGGCAGAGGCAATATAACAAAAAATGACAACACTCCTTTAAACTATATTAATTTATTTTCTCAGTGCCATACCAACTAACTTTATAGATTTAGAAAAAAAATAATAGCAAAATTCATCTGGAGGCACAAAAAGTCAAGAATGTCAGGTGAATGCACAGGGGGAAATGAGAAGAAAGGAGGTCTAGCAGTACCTAATCTCAAACAATACTACAAAGCCATAATTGTTTAAACAATTTGGCAATAGGTAAGAAATAAAGAAGTTGATCAGTGGAACAAGTTAGGCATACGATATATAGAATCAAATGAAGACAGTAACCTAAGTTTCACTAAGCTCAGAGATCCAACTTATTGGGGCAACAATTCATTATTCAACAAAAATTAGGAGGGTCTGGACCTGAGACAGCCCCTGGGAACCAGCCAAAGCTTATGTGACAGATTTGCTGTTTTCTAGGCCTCCTAGACCTAAGGCTTCTACATGAGAGGCAGCTCCCAAAGTGGCCTATCTGCTCAGCCTCTGCTGGTCCCAACATAGTGTGATTTATAAGCTGCCTTGATTGTGGATACTCTGCAGTTAAATTGGGCTGGACACATCCCGTTAAGTAGAATTCAGAACTTTATTTTCTTAATATTGGGAAGACTGTCTGGTAGAAACTGGTGTATATATATATATATATATCCCAAAATCTCACACTGTATCCCAAGATAAGCTCCAAATATGCACATGATTTAGACATAAAGGATGACATCATTGGTAATTTAGTAGATCAAGGAAGAAATTGCCTGTCAAGTCTTTGGATAGGAGAAGAGTTCATGACCAAATTAGAGATGACAGATTTGTGATAGATAAAATGGACAATTTTGATTATATAAAATTAAAAAGTTTTGCACAAACAAAACAAATACAGCTAAAATTAGAAGAAAAATAGGAAATTTGGGGGGAAATCTTTGCAACAAGTTCCTCTGATAACTGAGTAAAACTTATAGGAAAAGCCATATTTCAATTGATAAATGACCAGAGGATATAAATAGATACTTTTCAGAAGAAAAAAACCCCAAGATATCAATAGTTATATAAAAAAGCTCTATACCACTAATAATTAGGGAAATGCAAGTTAAAGCCACTCTGAATTATCACCTTATACCTATCAGAATGGCTTAAGTCAACCAAAAAAGGGAGGGATATCAAATGTTGGAAGGGCTGTGGGAAAACAGGTACTTTAATGCATTGTTGGTGGAGCTGTGAATTGGTCTGACAATCCCGGAATTATTTGGAATTATTCCCTCTCAAGGTCATTAAACTGTACATACTCTTTGATTCAACAATACCACCACAGTACTAAATTTATGCCCAAAAGAGATCAAAGAAGAAAAGGGTCCATGTATAAAAATACTTCTGGCAACTCTTTTTGTGGTAGTAAAGGATTAGAAATTGAAGGGGGTGCTCATCAACTGAGAAATGGATGAACAAATTATATAGTATATGGACATGGCTAATGAGAGAATTTGTATCATCATGCAAAACGTGGAAGGGAATAGCATTTTTCATCCTGAGTCCTCCAGAATTATGGATGTTCATTATGTTGATCAAAGTTCCTGTCTTGTAAATGGATCATCTTTGCAACCATGTATACATGGTTCTCCTGATTCTGCTCACTGTACTGTGTATCAACCCAGTTTTTCCTAGGTTTCTTGGAAACTGTCACTTTCATAATTTTTTCCACAGAGTAGATTACTGAGCATCAATTGCTAGCAAGAAAGGGTTTTACCATGCTTTGAGGGAACCAACAGAGTTATAGAATGTAGAAGGGAACTTAGCACATAAAATATATAACAAGAAAACTGAAAGGGGCTTTAGAAGAGCATGGCAGAACTGGAAGGGAACTTAGAACATAGAATTTCAGAGTTGGGAAGGGCTTTGGAACACAGAATGTCAAATCTTTGAAGGGACCTTACAACACAGAATGTCAGAGCTGGAAAGGGAATTTAGAGCACAGATTGTCAGAGCTTGGAAGGGACCTTAGAACATAGAATATAGAACTGGGGAGAACCTTAGAACACAGAATATCAGAACTGGGGAGGGCCTCAGAATGTAAGAATATCAGGGCTGAGAAGGGCCTTAGAACGCAGAATGTCAGAGCTCTGTAGATTTTTTAGTTAGGAGAGATGTGTGAACAAAGATTGCACAGATTGTCTATGGGCTCCACTTCAGTTCTTTTTTCCCCCTCAAATTTATTTTATTTGAAGAAATAGAATAAATAAAAAGAAAAACAGAAAAGCAATATAAAACAAAATGAAACAAAACAAAAGAGAACATTATCATGTGCCCAGCAGACCATCAGGGAGGATTCAAAATATAAAACAACAAATACCAATTGAAAAAAGTATATTTATTAGTAGAAGAGAGTGCATCTTTTCTTAATTTCCTTGTAAGTACTTCCTTGTTCTTTTGTTCTCTGCTGTGCACCTTATTTACTTTATTCTTTTTTCCCCTTTTCATCCCCCCCAACCTTCAAGCAGGCTACAGTTAAAAAAAGGTTATATTTATATATACATATGTAGTAACATACATACACATACATACATACATACACATAGACATTTGCATATCTCCCTTTCATCCCCCCCTCTCCCAAGCAAGCTATAGTTAAGAAAAGATATATTTATGTAGCTATATACATATATATGTATACACACATATCCCAGAGACACATATGTATTTCCTATCCCTGCTGAGTTTTTCATTAAATTTTGCTCCATAACTTGTCTTCTTCCCTCACTCTTTGCTTCCCTACCCACTTATCCTCCCTCCCCCTTATTTCTTTATAGATTGTGGAGCGTGCTATAGCCTTTGTGATAGATATATATATATATATATAGTATTGCCAAATGAACCCCTTTCTGACACGAGTGGGTTTTCAGAATTACAAGCCCTCCCCCCTCTAATATCTCTGTGTCTATTCTTCCTCTGCATCTCATTTATATAACATGAATACTACTTTTACCTTTACTCTGCCAATCTTTTTTTTTTAGTTTATCCTACTGTTAATGTAAATCTTAACATAAAGTATACATTTCCCATGTATAAAAAAACCAATTTGTCCATGTTTAAACAGTTTGTCCATGTTGAGTTTATTAAAATTGCTCTTTGATATTGGTGCTTATGTTAAATTTTCTGTAAAGTTTGGCTTTGGTTGATAGAAAGTCCTGAAAATCTGCAAGTTCATTGAATGTCCATTTTTCCTCATTGAAAATTATTGACAATTTTGCTGGATATGATATTTTTGACCATAGGCCTAGTTCTTTTGCTCATCTATAGATATGATTCCAAGACCTGTGGTCTTTTATTGTAGGTCCTCATAAGTCTTGTACAATTCTAATTGTAGCTCCAGCATATTTGAATTACTTTTTCTTGTTTCTTGCAACATTTTCTTTTTGATCTGGGAGTTTTGAAATTTGGCAATAATATTACTATGTGTTTTCTACAAATGATCTCTTTGAGGTGGTGATCGGTGGATTTTTTTCTAATTTTTTTCTATTTCTACTTTCCCTTCATGTTCTATCACTCTAGGACAGTTTTCTAGGATTATTTCCTGCATTTTTGTGCCAAAGTTCTCTTTTTTGATCACAACTTTCTGGCAGTTCAATTATTCTTATATTTTCTCTTCTTAATCTGTTCTCCAGATCTGTTGTTGTTTCTTATGAGATGTTTGACATTCTGTTATATTTTCTCATTCTTTATAATTTGTTTTGTTATTTCTTGATCTCTCATGGCTTCTCTGGCTTCTCCTTGCTGGATTCTAATTTTCAAAGAGTTACTTTCATCTTTTCGATTCTTTACATCTTTTTCTAATTGGTTAACTTTTTTTTTTCATAATCTTGTTTTTCTTGGGTAGTTTTAATTTTTTCTTTAGTTTTTCCTCAATGACTCTCATTTGATTTTTGAATTCTTTTTTGAGTTCTATAAATTCTCTCTGAGAAAATAGCCATTTCATGTTACTCTTTGGAGGAAAAACTTTTTTTTTATTCTAAAGTGTCCTCCTCTGAAGATTAATCCCGATTTTCCTGTTCCCTAATATGTTTCAATGGTGGAGTTTTTTTTTCTTTGTCAATTCATTTTTTAAAATAAGAAGTATTTAGTGTAAGCACCTCTAATCATTGGGGGGAGGCAGTGTTTGATGCTTCAAGCTTCCCTTTATCTGGCTATTCCCAAACCAAGAGCTCCACCCTCCTGCAAGTGCCTGCAGCCAGCTGCATCCCTGCCCTCTGCCACAGCACTAACTAGGTGCTGGTTCTTCCTTACCCAGGGCCATGTCTTAATAGCACAGTTGGACCTGGGGGTCCCAATCAACCAAGCTTCACTTTGTCTTCCTGGTTTCAAACCCCCACTCAAAAAACAATCTGAGAAGTGAAAGTCTCTATGTTCCCGGCTGAGGTTCCAGCTACACCTAGCTAGCCTGAGGGATCCTCACTTGACGTTTCTGTGGAACTACCCAGGAAGTTTGTACTTCAAACAGGTAAATCCTCACCAGGGGCCTTTTTTCAAATCTTGATGGGTTAACCAGTGGACCCCTTTTCTGCCCCAAGTTTTCTTGTTTTTTCACCAGTCTATGTTCACCCTGAAGCTCAAATTTGTTCTATTTGTGGGTAAAATCAGGAGAGCTTGAAATTTATCAACCTACCTCCTCCATATTCCCTTGATCATTCTTGGCTCTTTCTCTCTCCCAGGCTGCCCCTTCCCTCCTTTTCGCGCGGCGGGCCCGGCGCGCCCCCCCCCCCCGCCAGTTTTAGAGTCTTGTAACAACAGCTTCCTGGTTTGCATACACTCTGTTCATTCAGCAATTTGGCCAGAGAAATCTCCTTCTTCCTCGCATCCCCAACAGGTGGCATTTTAACTGCAAACCATATTTTGGTAAAGAAAATATTTGAGAAATGTTTGACAGCCCCATCAGTGCAAGCATTCAAGCACAAACCTTTCCATCCACAGTCTGAGCTCCCAGGGGAGGGCCCAGGTGGAAACTTTGCCCCATTCCCACCTCCCCCAGCACAGCTACAGAAGCCTGTTTGAGCAGGGCAGGGGAAGGAACGAAGGCTCCCATTGTGGAGGCATTTGCTATGGGACTCACCATCCACTTGGTCTATTAAGATGTGTCCAAGTATAACATGTGCTTGGTGTATTGGATACAGAGAGAACCCTCACCGTTGTTGACGCAGCCGGGTTGCCAAGCAATAATGTTTTCATTCCAGTTCTCAAAGAGAAGATGGTGATGTTTCTGAAACCCTGATGATTTGCTTCTCCAAGAATATTGACTTTGTCTCCTTGGCTGCTCATCCATGACTGGTTGGTAAGATGATAGGAAATGTTCTCAAATAGAAGATCTAGTCCAAGTAGTCCAAGACAGAGGAAGAGACAACTGGGTGAAGGGATGTGAAGGATGTCTTCAAATATTGGAAGGATTGTCATGCAGAAGAATGCTTGCCCCCCACCCCCAAGCAGAGAACAAAAATGAATAGATACAAATTAGAGGAAAAAAAATTTCCAGTTAAAAAAATAGCCAAATGCCAAGAATCAACTATCCAGCTAAAATGAGCATCATCTTTCAGGGAAGAAGATGGACATTCAATGATACAGATGAATTTCATTTATTTCTGATGAAAAGACCAGAGCTGAACAAAAATTTGATAGCCAAATACAGAACTCAAGAAGCATAAAAAGGTAAAAGGGAAAAAAAACTCTTGAAAACTATGTCTCTATTATGGGTATACTTAAAGAGTGTGGTTATAATTTGATTTTATTGTGACAATATGAAAATGAAACTAGAGGTGGAAAAGGGATTGCATTGGAAAAAGAGGAAAATGGAGGGAAAATGAGGGAAATATAACATCTCATGAAGAGGCAAAGAAGACCTATTATAATTAAGGGAAAGAAAGGAGGGGGAATGAACATTGTGTGAATCTTACTCTCATCAGATTTGGCTGGAAAGAGAGAATATCAGACATATTTGGTTTCACAGAGAAACTTCTCTCATTTTATAGGGAAGTTAGAGGGGAAAGGGGGAAGGGAAGGGGAAGGCTAATAGAAGGGAAAACAGAAGTAATAGGGGAAAGATATAAGAAAGGAGGAGGACTGTTTAAGGAAGGTGGTGGTTAAAAGCAAAATACTTGGGAGGAGGTAAAGGGGGAAAGGAAAAAGAAAAGTATAACTTGGGATAAATAAGATGGTGGGAAATACAGAATTTTAACTGGGAATGTGAATGGAATGAACTCTCTCATAAAACAGAACCAGACACCAGACTAGATTAAAAGCCAGAATCCTACAATATGTTGTTTACAAGAAACACATTTAAAGTAGAGCGATACATAGAGTAAAGGTAAAAGGCTGGAGCAGAATTTATTATGCTTTAGGTGAAATAAAAACAGGGGTGCTGATCCTGATTGCAGATTACAAAATGCAAAAATAGATCTAATTAAAAAAGATAAGGTAGAAAAGTATATTTTACTAAAGGGTATCATAGGCAATGAAGCAATATCAATACTAAAAGTATATGCACCAAATAGTAGAGCATCCAAATTCTTAGAGGAGAAATTAAAGAGAGCTGCAAGAAGAAATAGACAGCAAAATTATACTAATAGAGGATCTCAACCTTGCTCTCTCAGAATTAGATAAATTGAATCACAAAATAAATAAGAAAGAAGTTAGGGAGATAAATAGAATTTTAGAAAGGTTAGGTATGATAGATTTTTGAAGAAAATTGAATGGAAAAAGAAAAGAGTACACTTTTTTTTCTTGGTGGTGCATGGAATCTATATAAAATTCACCATGTACTAGGGCATAAAAACTTCAAAATCAAATGCAGAAAGACAGAAATAGTAAATGGATTTTTTTCAGATCATGATGCAATAAAAGACCAGGGGAAAATAGACCAAAAATTATTTGGAAACTAAATAATCTAATTCTAAAGAATGAATTGGTGAAACAACACATCATAGACACAATCAACAATTTCATCCAAGAGAATGACAATAATGAGACAACAGGCCAAAATTTGTGGGATGCAGCAAAAGAAGCAATAAGGGGAAATTTTATATCTCTAGATGTTTACCTGCATAAAATAGAGAAAGAAAAGATCAATGAATTGGGCCTGCAACTAAGGCAGACAAGAGTAGAAGGGAAGCAATAAACTGGGAAAATATTTCTACCTTCTACAATAGCCAGATGTTTCTACATTCAATAGTTCTGATAAAGGCCTCATTTCTAAAATATGTAGAAAATGGACTCAAATTTATAAGAATTTAAGGCAGTCTTCAATTATAAATGGTCAAAAGATATGAACAATTTTCAGATGAAGAAATTGAAACTAGTCATATGAAAAATGTTCTAAATCACTATTGATCAGAGAAATACAAATTAAGACAACTCTGAAATACTACTACACACCTCTCAGATTGGCTAAGATGACTGGAAAAGATAATGATGAATGCTGGAGGGAATGTGGGAAAACTGGGACACTAATACATTGTTGGTGGAGTTGTGAAACGATGTAGCCATTCTGAAGAGCAATTTGGAACTATGCCCAAAGAGTTATCAAACTGTGCATACCTTTTGATCCAGCAGTGTTTCTATTGGGCTTATATCCCAAAGATATCTTAAAGGAGGGAATGTGCAGAAATGTTTGCAGTGGAAAGGAACTGAAAACTGAATGGCTGCCCATTAGTTGGAGAATGGCTGAATAAATTATGGTATATGAATGTTATGGAATATTATTGTTCTGTAAGAAACGACCAGCAGGATGATTTCAGAGAGGCCTGGAGAGATTTACATGAACTGATGCTGAGTGAAATGAGGAGAACTAGGAGATCATCGTGCACGGCAACAACAAGATTATACGATGATCAATTCTGATGGACGTTGCTCTTTTCAACAATGAGATGATTCAGGCCTGTTCCAGTGATCTTGTGATGAGGACAGCCATCTACACCAAGAGAGAGGACTGTGGGAACGGATGGTGGATTACAACATAGCATTTTCACTCTTCTTGTTGTTGCTTGAATTTTATTTTCTTTCTCTTTTTTTTAATTTTTTGATCTGATTTTTCTTGTGCAGCAAGATAATTGTATAAATATGTATGCCTATATTAGATTTAACATATATATTTTTACCATGTTTAACATATATTATATTACATACCATCTAGGAGAGGGGGTGGGGGGAAGGAGAAGAAAATTAGAACATAAGCTTTCTCAAGGGTCACTGTCGAAAAAATTATCCTTGAATATGTTTTGGAAATTTAAAAATTTCTTTTAAAAATAGCCAGATGTTTCATAATGGAATAGCTGCTTTTAACATTAGTGACCTAATTGGGAACAAGATAAATTCCCATTTATTGGGGAATGCCTAAACAAATTGTGCTACAGATATGTAGTAGAATATTATTGTGTTGTAAAAAAATGTTTATGTGATGAATGCAGAGAAGTATGGAAAGACTTACATGAACCGATGCAGAGCAAAGTAAAGAGAGGCAGAAAATCAATATGTACTAATGACTCAACAATGTCAGTAGATAAAATAACACCATGAGATAATCAAAGCAGAATGTTGCAAAATTATGGTGCTCCAAATAAGAGATATGAGATCTTTCTCTTGCTCGTTTGCAGAATCAGGAGTGTTGACATTGCACATAATGTCAGTTTTTGGATAGATGGCTAGAGAGATAGATCAGTTTTATATATTTATATCTATATATGAATTTTGTATATATCTGTGTGTGTTGCTTTTCCTCTTCTTCCTCCTTAACTTTTTTTGTTGTTATTAAGGATGAGAAGGGGAGATAAAGTAAAAAGTCTAAGTAATTTAAAAGCTAAAATATCAATAAATTTGTATTTTAGAATAAAGATAATGAGTCTCCTGTAACTGTAGGTACTCAAGAAGGAACTCTCTGACCCCTCAAAAATGTAGAGGGCATTCCTAAAGCAGATGAGGACTGGGAGTGGATATCCTCTGAGATTCCTTTCAGATCTAAGACTACAAATTCAGAATTCAGTTAGAAGACTGGAGAAGAGAGGTTTAAACAGAAGCCCAATTCATACTCCTTCACGTCATTTTTCTCTGCTATGCCCATTAGCCAGAAATCAATCTTAAGCCACAACACTTGTAGAAACTCACTCTCCTATGGCATGTACAAACACATACAAACTCACAATCATCCATGGGCACATGCAGACTCTCTCTCTCTCTCTCTCTCTCTCTCTCTCTCTCTCTCTCTCTCTCTGTTTCTGTCTGTCTGTCTCTCTCTGTCTCTCTCTCTGTGTCTGTCTCTCTGTGTCTCTCTATATCTGTCTCTCTCATTCTCTGTCTCTCTTTTTCTCTGTCTGTCTCTCAGTCTCTCTTTCTCTCTGTCTCTCTCTCTTTTTTATCTTTCTCTCTCTGTCTCTCAGTCTCTCTGTGTGTCTCTTTGTCTCTCTCTATCTTTGTCTCTCAGTCTCTCTGTTTTTCTTTCTCTCTCTCTGTCTCTTTCAGTTTCTGTTTCTCTTTGTCTCGCTCTGTCTCTCTATATCTCTCTGTCTCTCTTTCTGTCTCTGTCTCTCTCCCTCTCAGACCTACCCACCCACCCACCCAAGTTGGAATGTAAGACTCCCCTGGCACACCACACTTTCCCTGCAGGAGCTTCTTTTCCTAATAAGAAGCCTGCCTGTTCTTTATTTGGGGGATTTCATTATATTGTCCATCTGTTTGCAGCTTGATTCTTGGTTGGCTTTGGAATTTATGAGCGGGTAGAGAACACATCTGTCCAGAACCTGGCCGCCTGGCTGGCAGGAGCCTCTGGGTTTTGGGAGTGACCTTGCAGAGCACGGAGCTCCTGTGGGTAAAGAGGGATGGTCTTGCTGACTTGTGTCTCCTTTGCTAGCTCATCATTGAGATGCCTCCCACTTACAGAGGGAGTCTCTATTGCTGTCTTGGGCCTTCCTATCTCTATAGTGAACTTAACAGCTTTCATGGATTCAATGCTTATCTCTATGTTAAGGACTTCCAGACCTATACATCCAGCCCTAACCTCTCTCCTGAGCTCCAGGCCAGTCTCATCAAGTGCCTATTGAAGACATTTTGAAATGAATGTTCCAAAGAGACTTCAAAGTCAACATTTCCAACTTAGGACTCATTATCTTTTCCCCAAAGTCCTCCACTCTTCCTAACTTCCTTCTTACTGCCAAGGACACCATCTTCCAGGCCTTTCAAGTTTACAACTGTGACTTAACCTTTGCCCTTCCCTCTCACTCACCCCACATATCCAACTTGATGCTAAGCCTTGGTTTTCCTCTCTCCACAACATCCTCAAAGGCATCTTTCCCCCAGCTACCATGTTAGCTTAGGCCCTCATCACCTGTCACCTATATGACTGTAATAGCTTTATATCTTTGGTCCTGGGTACATTATTATACCCTACATATATTTATATATGTATAATTGTGTATATGTGGGTGTGTATTATTACATATGCATATGACATAAATGCTAATCTTGTTTGAGAAGGGAGAGCATTAAGAAATTGAAAAATCAAAAAAGTTTCCCACAGAAAATGGTCCTTGAAGTAAGAGATACACTGAAGCAATCCTGTTCTATGCCATGAGATGGCCACTACAAAGTCTTGGAGGTAAGAGGTAGAGTATTCTAAGTAAGGAATAGAGAGAGAGCTGGTTTGGTTGGGTAAGGTAGAGAGCCATATCCAAGGAGACTTGAGTAAAAGGAAAAGCTTTAAAAGCTAAATAGAAGAATTTTCCTTTTGTGTCATAGCGTACAAAATACCTCTCATATATATATATATGTGTGTGTGTGTGAATATATATGTATATATACATATATATATGGTGATATATGGAATTCAGGACAAAAGATATATGTGTGTATATGTGTGGGAGACTGCTGATGTGATCATGTATATTTTCCTGACTTTGCTTACTTTGTTCTTAATCAGTTCATATATCTCTATATGATTCTCTGAATTTTTCATATTTGTCAATTCTTGCATGCCTTATATTTAATTTTTTATTACTTTATGATCTATAAAGAATTTTTTAGTATTTTATATTGTTTGTTAATTATCTGAGCTCTAATTACATGGTTTTATTTGTTAAAGGTACAATCTGATGTTGAAAAAATATGAATGTCTATTTGAAATATATATATATATATATTATTTTTCATGTTCTTATTCAATGTCTTGTCTTTCAAAAGTAAGTTCTTTTGCAGTTTATTTAATTGTATGCCCTTCTTTTTGTTTATCTGTTAGACTTCTATAGCTCTAAGATAAGAATATTAAAAAGTTCTATAATCACTTTATTTTTTTTGTGATTTAGTTAACTTTTTCTTTATGAATTTGGTAATACTATATTTGGTTCATATACATGTAGTACTTCTATTATTTCATCATCTGCTATTGTTCATATGCTATGTTTTTAACATTCATTCTTGCAAAACTTTGTATTCCAAAATTTTCTCCCTCTCTTCCCCCCATCCTCTCCTCTAGACATCAAATAATTCAATATAGGTTAAACATGTGCAATTTTTTCTATACATATTTCTACATTTATCATGTTGCACAAGAATCTTCTTTCTAATTTTAAGTATAATGCAATTCTAACATGTAGTGGATATCCTGCCATCTAGGGGAGGGATGGGGAGTAGGGAGGAAAAATTTGTAACAGAAAGCTTTGTAAGGGTTAATGTTGAAGAATTACCCATACATATGTTTTGCAAATAAAAAAAAGGAAAGTGCCAGCATTGGAAAAAAAAGTATAATGCAATTCTCCTTCCTTGGCATTTTACACTTTTATTTTTTGCTATACCTGAAAGCATGATTGCAACTCCTATTTGTTCCTGAAATTACCTAGTGTCTGCTAAATTTTATTATACTCTCTTGTTTTCATTCTGCAGGTGTCTTTATTTTCAGATGCATTTCTTATATTAACAAAATGTTCAGTTTTTTAAAAATTATTTCCATTTTGATACTTTTGTCAGATTAGATTGATAAATTCATATTTAAGGTTATGCTTATTAGGTTTACATTTTCCTCCATTTACTTCTTTTATACTGCTTTTTTTTTTTTGCTGAGGCAATTGGGGTTAAGTGACTTGCCCAGGGTCACACAGCTAGGGAATGTTAAGTGTCTGAGACCAGATTTGAACTCAGGTCCTCCTGACTTCAGGGCTGGTGCTCTATCCACTGCGCCACCTAGCTGCCCCTTTTATACTGCTTTTTAAATAATTTTCTTAAGCCAGCACTTTGCCCTTGTGATTAATTTAATGTGCAGTGATTTGATGCTTATCTCTTCTCCTCCCTCATGATTGCTTACTTGCCCTATCCCAAGTTCCTTGATTTTGCTTAAATTGTTCATTTGCTCTTTATCCCTTTCCCTTTCTTTTTATTTATTTGCTTGTTAATTTGATTCATTTAACCTTCTTTTTTTACTACTCAGCTGGGTGTGTGATTCAAAATTTATCTTTCCATTTAAACCAAAAATCTCAGGTTGGGCTTCCTCCTTAGCTAGGTTGTAAGCTCCTTTTAGATAGAAATTGTCTATAAACAAATTAGAACAATGTAGGATGGTTTACCTCTCAGACCTGTGGAGGAGGAAGGAATTTGTGACCAAAGAAGAACTAGAGATCATCATTAATCACAAAATAGATAATTTTGACTATATCAAGTTAAAAAGTTTTTGTATAAACAAAATGAATGCAGACAAGATTAGAAGGGAAGCAATAAACTGGGAAAACATTTTTACATTCAAAGGTTCTGATAAAGGCCTCATTTCTAAAATATATAGGGAATTGACTCAAATATATGAGAATTCAAGCCATTCTCCAATGGATAAATGGTCAAAAGATATGAACAGACAATTTTCAGACGAAGAAATTGAAACTATTTCTAGTCACATGAAAAGGTGCTCCAAATCACTACTGATCAGAGAAATGCAAAGTAAGACAACTCTGAGGTACCACTATACACCTGTCAGATTGGCTAAGATGACAGGAAAAGATAATGACGAATGTTGGAGAGGATGCAGGAAAACTGGGACACTAATACATTGTTGATGGAACTATGAACGGATCCAGCCATTCTGGAGAGCAATCTGGAACTATGCTCAAAAAGTTATCAAACTGTGCATACCATTTGACCCAGTAGTGTTTCTACTGGGTCTATATCCCAAAGAGATCTTAAAGGAGGGAAAGGGCCCCACATGTGCAAAAATGTTTGTGGCAGCTCTTTTTGTAGTGGCAAGAAACTGGAAATTGAAAGGATCAATTGGAGAATGGCTGAATAAATTATGGTATATGAATGTCATGGAATATTATTGTTCTATGAGAAACGACCAGCAGGACAATTTCAGAGAGGTCTGGAGAGACTTGCAAGAACTGATGCTGAGTGTAATCAGCAGAACCAGGAGAACATTATACACAGCAACAAGACTATACAATGATTAATTCTGATGGACATGACTCTCTTCAACAATGATGTGATTCAAACCAGTTCCTATTGTTCAGCAATGAAGATAGTCATATACATCCAGAGAGAGGCCTGAGGGAACTGAGTGTGAACCACAACACAGCGCTTTAACGCTTTCTGTGAATATTTCCCTGCATTTTGTTTTCCTTCTTAGGTTGTTTTTTTTTCCTCTCTTTCTAAATCTGATGTTTCTTGTGCAGTAAGATAACTGTATAGATATGTATACATATATTGGATTTGTCATATAATTTAACATATTTAGCATGTATTAGATTACCTGTCATCTAGGGGGAGGGAATGGGGGGAGGAGGGGAAAAGCTTGGAACAAAAAAATGTTTTGCAAAGGTCAATGTAGAAAAATCACTCATATGTTCTGTAAATAAAAAGCTTTTAATAAAAAACATCAGATCAAAAAGGAGAAAAAATGAGAAAGAAAAAGCATGCAGTGCAAACAACAAAAAAAAGTGAAAATACTATTTTGTGATCCAGATTCATTCTCCATAGTCTTCTCTCTGGATGCAGATGACTTTCTCCATCCCTTCTATCAGAAATGGCCTGAATCAGTGCATTGTTGAAAAGTGCTGGACCCATTTTCTAGAAAAACACTAATTTCCTTTATCTTTTTCATTTTTCTTCCCTTTTAGTCTCTTCCAAATTTATTGTTCCTTGTCTGTTCCTTCTTTATTCTCTCTGTTCCTCATAAGAGTAGCACTATTGTGGTACCCATCTGTAACTCCTTTTATAGCTCATTTTGAAGTCATTGCATTTGGAGATCTCACCTCATTCTACCTTTTGTTTATTTGCTGTTTCTTACTCTTAGAAATGTCAGTTCATAAGGGAAGTTGTTTCAAGCAAGGAAAGGAAGAAGTTTTAAGGAAGGAAAAAAATGTTGTTCGGTGAAATTAGTTCTGCGTCCTGAGTCATGAGATCCCGTTTTATCATGATCACTTACTATTTTGTTTTATGCTTCCCCCTATCCAATCCTCACATATGTCCCAGGTTCTGGATGCCCTTGGAGACTCATACATCCCTTCTCTTGAGGTGGATTCCAATCCTGGGAAGAACAACTTTTCTTGGAGCAGACAATCTCCTAATTCACAAATTTCTCCGGGAAAAACACCAAATCAAACAAAACATTATAAGGCTCCTGTTTCTTACCACAAGCATACACTTTTCTACATGGGAACATTCTTTAGTCCTACCATTTCACCCCCCCCCACAAAGGAGGGCTTCTGTTCCCCCCCTCCTGATCTTGCCCATCCACTGCACTGATTTTGCTGTATTCTGCCATAATTCCTCCATCTTGCCTCCAGTCATGTTGGGAGATTTCAGAAATCACTATACTTTTTCTGCACACATAGTGGGCAAGTGTGCATTTCCAACTGCAAATCCTTGTAGCTTTTGTTTTCTTTATTCTCAATCTCACCATTTCCCCTGTGGTATTCCCTTCCCCAAAATACATACCGTCTTCAGCAATAAGTTTCTCTAGATTCACTCATCTGCTAGTGTTTTTCCTTCTAAAGTTACTTAGTGTCTACTTGGTCTTTATCTTACATGTATCTATACATGGACTCTTGTCTCTCCTATTAGAATGTAGACCTTTTGAAGGCAGGTACTTTTACACTTTTTTGCATCTCAGTTTCTCTCTACAGTGCTCTTACTAAATGTTTATTGATTCATAGAACATTCAGTTTTTCTACCTTTCCTTCTACTTATTGTTAAAAATCCCTTATATCACTAACTCTTTCAGTCTTTTTAATTTCTTGATCATTCCCTTTTTGTTCTCTCTTTTATCCATCAGTTCAAGTTTTTTTTTTAAACAATGATTTTTATACATAAAAGAATTAATTTTTATTATACTTAATTTTTTAATATTTCTCTTATTTGGAGTCTTTGAAGATGTATATTTCATTCATTTTTTTGGGGAAGTCCTCAAATATCTCGCTTTTGTTGAAGAGCCATCTAGCTCACTGAAAATTCTGTTGATCTTTTCAAGATGTTATCTTGGTTTGCAGCTTAAGTAGAGAATGTCTTATTCCAGTCTTTTCTCTGACTTCCTGTGAGTCTGGCATAATGCTAGGTTACTGAAATTAGTGCTCTATTATTAACAGACTGCTTTTTATTCCAGACCTTTTCCTTTTATACTCCATTCATCTCCTTCAAATCATGGAATGCAGGTCTTCCTTACTTCCCCTCATAAAGATGCTGCACCCCTGGCCTTTGTCTCTAGTCCTGAATACTCCTTTTCTGTTCCCTAATAAAGCAGGCTACTCCCACTTCTGGTCTTTCACTTTATGCCTATCAGTCAAAATTTCTCCTCCCTTGAGGTTCACCTCACACTGATTTATCACTCCATCCAAATTCTAGATTATTTGCCAGAAACCAGGTCATTGTCCTTCCTTTTTCAATTTATCAGTCATTTAATTAATCAGTAACACAATTCACAATGTTCTTCACTAACACAAATTTACTCTTGGGGACTTCAATCCACATGCTGACATCTCCTTGACTTCCTCAATTTCCATGATCTACATTTTACTATACCTCAGCCGCACAAAAGCATGATCATACCCATAATTCATTAGTACCCACAAGTATTCTATCTTCACAATCCCAAACTCTGGGACAGTTAGATAGCGCAGTGGATAGAGCATTGGTCCTGGAGTCAGCAGGACCTGAATCCAAATCTGACCTCAGATGTTTACTAGCTGTGTGACTCTGGGCAAGTCACTTACAGTCCAGTTGAAATACCTTGCAAAATAAAACAAAACAAAAAAACACATAAAAACACACTAAAAAACCCCAACAACAATCCCAAACTCTGAATGCCACTCTCTGACAATAATTTCTTGTCCTTTCACGTTTCCCTGCGCTTAGCTCCTATTAAATCTACTCTTTGTAATCACCTCCACCTTTGGTCACTTGACTCTTCCTTGTTTTCCTAGTTCATTACCCCTTAATCTGTATTCCTTTTTCTCCCTTCAAAATTTTGATGCCATAGTTACAGAAATCGACATTATCCCTTCTCTCCTTGAATCCCTTACCCCTTTCTTCAGAATCTTTTCATCCCTTTCACTTTTATTTCATCCACTCTAATCCCATAATATCCCCACCTTTCACCTTCTCCATTCCTGCACATGAGTTATTAAATACTCCTAGAGGAGATCAACTGTGCTGACTGCAAACACTAAAAATTCTTGCTATTTCATCTCAATGAAGCCCTCATTGTAGAAAGGCAATCTGTTTACTCTTTCCTGAGTGAATCATATGACACTTCTCACAATAAGTCCATCTAACCCATCATAATTACTTAACCAGAGGTTTATGAACTTTTAAAAAGTATATTTTAGTGACTTTATTTCTTCTTTAATTTTTTATTTATTTGATTTTTAATTTATGGAATAAAACAAGCATGTCCACAATATAGGATAATTTTTAAAAAGATGATTGCACATGAAATTGCAAATCTATCATGTACAACTTCCTAGGGATTGTATTTCACTGTAACTACTTTCTTTTGCAATCCTATGCATTTTATTTTGTGCATTTAAAAACATGATTCTGAGAAGGGATCCTTTCATGGACTTTCCCAGATTCATTTGCCAAGGAGGGTCAGTGACCCAGGAAAGAAAATTCCTGGTGCAAGGGAACTGCTGTCTAGCTTGCATTTCTCCATCTCATCCATAAGAATAACATGAGGTTTTTATTGAAAAGCTTTTCTAAAATCTAGATAAACTCCGTCGACCACATACCATCTGCTCTACCATTTTATTATAGCTTTGTCAAACAGGGAAACAATGTAAGTCTGGCAAGACCTACTCTTGAAGGAGCCAGGATGACTTAGTGACCACTGCTTCCTTTTCAAGATGTTCATCTACCCTCTCCTTAAGAATCCATTGTGTACTTTTTCTGGGAATCAAGGTCAAGTTCACTGGTCTTTAGTTGGCAATCTTGATTCTCTTGTCTTTTGAAAATCAGAACAGCCTGTCTCTCTCTAGTTCTTTAGTGCCTCTTTTGTTCTCCACTGCTTTCAAATGTCCCTGAGAGTGGCTTGCAATTTCATTTGCCAGTTCTTTTAGGATGTGGGTCAACTGGTGAAGGTGAAATGAATTCATTCAGAGCAACTAGATACTCCGTTACTATCTTCCTATTTCTCTTGGGCATCAATCCCCCCAGTAGCCATTTGTTAGGTTCTTACCAGAGCAAAGGCCAGTTGACTTGAGTTAGGCTAAGTCTCTCATTTTTTTTAAATGGAGAAACCAAGGCCCGAAGCAGGGCAAGAACTTTCTCAAGATCATATAGTCATGGAGCAGCAGAGCAAACAATCTAATACATAACTGCTAACTCCAAATCTACAGTTTGGTGCTTCCCCCCAAAATTTTCTGGAAAACAAGAGAAGGGACAAGAGCCACCAGAGAGAACTTAGAATATCTTTTATTATTAATATATTATGCTACAAAAATATTTTGACAAAATAACATTAATAACATTTTTTCTCTTCTTTTCATTACATTCTTTAGGAAATTCTTCACAAAACTTCAAAAGAGGAGTGTGTGTGGGGGGGTGAAAACCCACCCATTTGCTTTGGAACCATTTCAAACCCAACAGTCCAGAGGTGCTCTTTCCAAGGGATGCCCATAGACTGGGAGGATCAGCAGAGGTTCAGGCATCCCACTGAAAGAGGACAAAGGGAACCCCTCGAAAGCCCTCGAGTCAGCCTCCTCCCAGATCCCTGGAGGCTCAGAAGGCCAGAGAGACACATGTGGCCTCTCCTTAGAATGAGTGACCACCCAGCCTGCTGAAAACTCTAGTATCCGTAGTGAACAGAACTCAGCCAGTGCTTTCTGGGAATGCTCATGAGCTGATGTTTGGACTGATTTGGTGTTGGGGCCAAGGGAAGTACATTTGGAAGCTCTTACTATTTTCAAATCTGCTTTCTCTCACCCCCTACATCACAACCAACAATCTTCTATCAACTCAAAAAAAAAAAGGCAGAGCACATCCTAGCTTTGGTTTAAAATACTGACTGTACCTTTCCGCCTTTGGGAAGTGCTTTGGGAAGGCTGGTAGGAGTGGGTGATTACCCCCTCTTTAACAAGTGAAGGAACTGAGACCCAGAGAGATGAAGTTGCATCCTCAGATTTAGCACAAGAGAGGATTTGGGAATATGACTTCCTCCTTTACAAAAACAGGCATTAAGATCCAGAGAAGGACCAGGTTTTGCCGAATCAACTCATGGCAAATGGGAGACAGGAATAGAACCTGGGACTTTTTGCTTTATGTTTAGAATGTTCATTTACCCCACATCAACACTTCAGACTATCCAAAAAGCTACTTCTGTCATTATCCCCATTTGTAACTGAGATTAGATCAGCCCTAAAGTCTCCTAGAACATTTCATATTCCATATTCTAAATCTCTCCCAGATCTGACTTTCTCTGATCCTTCCAAGCTCTGATGCTCCACAGTCTACGTTCTAGCATTGCTGCCAGCTCTAAATCCCATAACTCTGTGACAACCAGAAATTCCAAAGATGGAGGACTGGAAGAGGTGCCTCCAACTGGCATCTGCCTTGAAAAAAAAAACCAGCTTCTGGCTCCATCCATTTATTATGCCCAAGATCCAGGGCTGGGCCGTCAATTTGATTAGATCAGTTCTGGAATAATTGAGTAGGGGAGAGGAGGATGGTGCATGGGACAGGGACCTGAGTCACGAGTCCCATCTGCACATGGAGCCATCACACATGTTTACATCATATTTCGTGTGGACATGTGTTTGTGATTCCAAGAACTCGCCATCTCTTCTCAAGCTCTTGTCTCAAAGCCAGTTCCCTGTCGCTCTTGGCCACAGATTGGCCGGGGAGCTGAAAAAGCTTCATCAAAGAGGTTCCCAAGGTGTTGATTGCAGCAGACAGAGAACAGCTCCACATGGTTGATAGCATCCCAAAGGGCTTCCTCCAGTGACTGGGGCTTTGGACAAAGCCCGGCTCACTGATGCACTGGACCCTTCACTGCTTGTCAAGATGGCCCATTCCACAGCTGAACGGCTCTAAGGGCAAGGAAGATTTTCCTTAGAGCCAATCTAAATGTTTCTCTTTGTAGCTTCCCCTGACTCCTCCTTGTTTTGGCTCAAGTTGAACGAGACTAATCCCTCTTCCACACGAGACCCTTTAGTATTTGAGGTTGATAGCTTTTGTCTTGTTTTCTTGTACCTTAATATCCCCAGTTCCTTGAATTGATGCTTATATAACTTGGTCTTCAATCCTCATCATCTGGGCCGTCTTGAGAAGTAGTGAGTTCCCTGTCACTCCAAGTCTTCAAACAGGGGCTGCATGACCATTTGGCAGAGAGGTTGCAGAGAAAATTCTCATTTGGGTATGAATTGGACTGGACAGACTCTGAGATCCCTTCCAACTCAGAAAGGTTATATAGACTTTAGAGTGTAAGCCCACTGTGGACAGGGATTTTATTGTGCGTTTGTTTGTATTCCAAGTACTGAGCACAGGGCATGAGACCCAGGAGACACTTAACAATACCTGTTGACTGACTGACAAAAAGATCCCTCAGAGGACCTGGGTTAGCTTCATTAGAATGATTGAAGCATTGATTAAGTGCTTACTGTGTACACAGCACTGTGCTGATAATACTAGAAATATAAATAGAAAAGCTCTCCAAAAGTTCACCTTCAAATTCACTTTCCTCATCTGGATGACAGGGGCCTTGAAGGATGGCCTTGTCTTCCATGTCCATTTCCAAAGTTAATAAAAAGGAAAGCAGAAGAAGTGAGTCAGACCCAGCCCCACCCAGGGCCTGGGCACACGGGGCTCTTGGGGCCGACCTCTGTCAAGGGGCTGTTTTTGCCAACATTTCTTTCCTACAGAACTGAAGCCACGCTCCCCACGCCAGCTTCCCCAGAGGCGGCAGCGGGCATGTCAGAGGGAAGTCTGGCCCGTGTGTTTCTAATTCCTTTACACTTATCTCACCAAAATCCTGTTTTGCAAGCTCTGTTTGATGTTCAACACGCCGTTGGAGCCCCCCTCCTAAGCTCGCTAAGCCCCTTTCTCTCAGAAGTCGGAAGTGTCTTCCTTGCCAAGAAGAAGCCGGCCAGGATGCTGGAGATTTCACGTTCCGTTCCTGGCGTGGGGACCACGAGGGGCGAGCGGACTCTTGGGAGGGTCTGTTC
>JAJPUD010011858.1:0-52293 GCA_023553655.1 Myrmecobius fasciatus
ATCATGGCTTTCAGGAAGTCCAATAATCCTTAGATTGTCTCTCCTAGATCTATTTTCTAAGTCAGTTGTTTTTCCTAGGAGATATTTCATATTTTCTTCTAATTTTTCATTTTTTTGTTTTTGTTTGACTGATTCTTCAAGTCTTAGTGAGTCATTCACTTGCATTTGTTCAATTCTTATTTTTAAAGTGTTGTTTTCTTCAGTTACCTTTTTAAGTTCCTTTTGTAACTGGCCAATTTGTTCACTGCACTCTTTTTCCACTTCACTAATTTTATTTTTTAATAAATTTATGTCTTTTTCATATCTCTTTTGCAGAGCATCATATCCTTCTTGCAAGATACTGTATCCTTCTTGCACTGATTTCAGTTTATTTTCCCATTTATCCTCCAGCTCTCTTTTGAGGTTCTTTATGCAGTCTTCCAGAAAGGCCTTTTGAAACGGGGACCAGTGATGGTCCTTGCTGTTTTTTTCTGGATTTTTGTCTAAAGAAACCTCTGTATCTGAGGTCGTTTCTTTGCCTTGATAAAAGCTGTCTATGGTGAGAGCTCTCTTTTGCTTCTTCATCATTTTTTTTTAGACAGAGTGGATATCTCTTTAAGGTAGGGGAAAAAAAAAACCTCGGCTGAAGACGCTTTGCCCTGGGGCACTTCGGCAAGTTGACTTAAGGTGCTGGGCCGGTGGGGGCTAGGACTAAGTCCGAATTACTCCTTAAACAAGGCAAGTCTGCCAGAACACCTGCCCCCAATCAGGGCAGAGTGTCCCAAGAGCCTCAGATAAACTCCAGCTGTTTGGAATTTGGAGTTTGGAGTTTGGAATTTCTTCCAGGATGAGCTGAGCTGAGTCCCACCCTCACTTCCGGCCTGCACAGGGGTCGTCTATTTATCTCTCTGTCCGAGTCCGACTAACCTGATATGAAGTTCTCCAGAGAGCCGTGCCCAAATATTTCTGAGTTCGTTGACTTGAAGATCAGTTCAGAGGCTTATTTTATTGTTGATTTGAGAGAAGATGGAGGAGAGGCAGAAAGTCACCTTTTCACTCCGCCATCTTGGCTCCCCTGAAATCACTTCTAAAAAAATGTCCTAGCTTTACTAGTAGACATATGATGTTGGGCCAGTAATTTTATCTCTTTGGAGCTCAATAAAGAGTCTCAATTAGGGAATCTGTAAGGATAACCTCGATAGCTCCAATCATGTGGGATGATTCCAAATTATTTTGTTAGAAGGTATTTTGTTTTCAATTAGACAGATATGTAATTAGACTACATGATTTTCTTCTCTGTTTTTGTAGTTTAGGACATTTTTTCTGCCTTCAAGTCTTTTATAGGCACACACAAAATTTACTCTAACACATCAAACCTAATTACTTTTTTGTTTTTACTTACTCTGGTAGTATTCTTCCCTTTGGCCTTATCAACATAGTTGTATATAAAGTTCAAAGGACAAAATTTGTTTCCATTATTATACTCCAGATGCATTCTTGGTAGGTTAGGAAGAACACTAATAGAAAACACTATACATGTCTAAATGTAAAGCAAGAAAATTTCTCCTATTAGTTTCTTACCTATCATTAAATATTTTCATTTCAACAGTATGGAAAATAAGTAAATCCCTGAGAGATTATTTTTCCATAACTGAAATCATATTTTAAAGAATAAGTCTATATACAATAACCATTCATGTAACAGAATGGTATAAAATGTTGCCAGGAATTAAAGTCAAACATACTAAAGTTTTCCACAATCAGATTATTTGTCTTTCTCCAATCCTTTTCTCTATAATCTTTCAAAGATCATAGAGAGTGACTTGGCAATTATATCTATTACATCTTTCAGGATCCTGAAACATAAAATTCATACATATATACATACACACAAAGATATACACACATTTGTACATACATATATATACACAAATATGCACATGCAGACATGAAAAAGTGTCATAGTAGTGATAATGCATTTTAAAGCTTTAAAAGCTCTTTGAAACACATATTTATAGATATAGATAGACATTTATTTACCTAACTGCTATCATTTTTGTTCTGTTCTTTTTAAACCCAAAATTGCTCTACATCTTCAGCAGAGAAAACTATCAAGGTTAGAGTTGAGTAGTTTTGTCTTCACTTCTATGATCATTGCATCAGCTACAGGCATTTGTTCCTGTCCCTTCTTTAATATTTCTGTGCTCCAAAAACAGTTTTCATTGACTAAAATTTTCTTACTCAGACTCAGCTCATTTTGAGTGTCAGTATACCTATCACTTGTGTTACAGGAAAATGAAATTTCCATGTTATATTCATATTCCACATCTTTTTAAGATTAAAGTTGTTTCCTGACTCCTCACACACCCATAACTAATGTGTTCCCATTTTAAATGTGGTTAACTTTGGTTAGATTAAATTTACCTCCCAAATTTAGGATCTATAATCCACCTTTCTGTTATCCACATTTTGTACATTTGTGTACAGGTATCTTAGGCCATGTGTTTTATTGTTTGTTTTCTTGAATTTTGTTTTGTGTTGATTTCTGGGCCTACAGTTGTTCTTACATTGTGAAGGTTAGATATAGTTTTCCATTTCCTCCTTGTTAACTTAAATCCCCTTAAATGCATTTATTAGAATCTAAGCAAATAGTTGTGCCAGACTTTTCTCAGTGTACTCCATCCTTGGCCATTACTCCTATATTAAAATTTATGGTCCAAAAGCTAAAATCTCATTCTCAAATGCCATCTTAACAAGTTCTTCATTTCCTAAATATCTTTCTCCTTTAAAATCCATGCTTTTGATTAGCAGCAGTGACATCTACCCTAAGACCTTTGACCTCTTGCTTAAGACTTAAAGATCCTAATAATTTAATTGTAATCTCAAGTTGTTTTCTCACTATCTCAGCAATATTTTCTTGGTAATACTATATGGCCACAAATTGGGAAAATAGTCTAATCTCAAAAGAATTAAAGTTATAAATAACTCAAAGGGCAATGTCATAATGAAGGCATAAACAGGCTGAAAAATTGTTACCAAGGATGATATACTTGCAGAAAATGGCATAAAAAGATTACAGAGCATATGTATGACCATAAAATAGATATGAATCTCTCATAGAGAGAATGGACAATTCAGATGGTATATCAATGCTCTAAAAATACTTATAGGGCAGAAGGAAAACCTCCCCAACATTTTGTTATAGTTTCAATGGAGGATTTATGGGAAAACTTGGTCAAGATTGATTGACAAGTTATGATCAATGTCAGAAAGAGAAATGAAGTCATGGCTTGTTGAAAGTACCAAATTAAATATGGTACCTAATCACAATCACATCACAGCTTCAATTTAAACTTAATGTCTTTTGTTCTAATTCACTGTTGGGTATAAGTAACCAGACAGTCATTAAAATACCTTGCCTCAAAAAATTCTTTTTTTTTCTATTCCTTTATTGATTTTAAATTTATTTAATTTTTATTAATTTCTCCACATCTGAAGGGGTCAGGATGGCACTTGCCAAGTGAGGCAGATGGTGGTCTTCCAGGGGAACAGCTGAGGTTTCTCTTTACTCAGCATCCGAATGAGTTGATTGCCAGAAGCCAGGGCTTCTCTGGTGCATATCAGGAGCAAAAAACAAACAAAAAAAAATAGTGGGCCAAATCAACTAATCAGCAAATGGAAAACAAAACAGGCTAAAGGAAGAGATTCTTGGTTGGAAAGAACCAATTTGTTAGTCCTATCTTGTTAGGAACGTGACTGCAATGTGAAAATAAAAGCCACGTTTCTAGGCCTGTTTCTATCCATGCTCCCTATGCAATCCTTGCTGGACTATTGTTTTAAGTGATGTCAGTTTGCCTCCCCCATCCACAATGGGGAAGGAGAGAAATCAAGTATATTAGGGTCAATGGGCATATCACCATTCATGAAATATCAAAAACAGAATGAACACAGTTCTCTAATTAGAGTATGAAAAACATGGAGGAACTACTTCATGATGTCTACATAAAACTACAGAAATGTAGTCATGTCACTGATAATAATATGAAATCTAATTTTTAAAAAGACAAAAAGTTTTTATTGTAACCAAACAGATAAACTTTTAAGCAACATTTGGTTGAAAATACAATTTAGAAAAGCATTTTTTTTCTAAATATTCCAATGATTAAATTATATTCTCAAAATAGCTAATAATGGCAGCTAAATCCACTTACCCAGTTCAGGAGAAAACACTAGATTATTTGTGGCTTTAATATCCTGATCTAACTTATTCTCAGTTTTTTAACTGTGTCTTTGTTTGCTTTGGGAAGTTGAAAAACTGGAAGAGAATTTTGTAGGAAATGTCTGATGAGTTCCAGCACCATTGGGAGGCACATTCTTGAGAAGTTGGTTCACTTGGATGTAATTTAAATAAATAAAGAACAACACAGTCCAGATCAAAGATGTCAAAAAGCATCCAACTTAATGAGCCAGGATATTTCTCATTGTAATTTCAATTTCCTGAAAGAAAAGGAAAGAAAAGCTTTTTTAGATGCTTAACTATCTTTTTAAATAAAGCATTAGAATCCAATTCAATATTAAAAATAAACAAACAAACAGCATTCTTTTAAAGACAAATGAAAAAATAACAATGTACCAGAGAATAAAAATGAAGAAAAACCACTTGGCAGAAAAGTGGGGTAGTATGGGAAGAATGTTTCATACTTTATCAGACGGATATCAGACATCAGATTTTTTTTGTGCTTATTTCTCTTTGCTATAAAGAGAAGGTTCCATTTTAGGGGATATTATATGGATGTAGTGCATCCAGAAATGACTGTAATGTAAATACAAAAGGCACCAATGATATTTATTGTAAAGACAAATAAAAAAATAATAATGGTACCAGAGAATAAAAATGAAGAAAAACCACTTGGCAGAAAAGTGGGGTAGTATGGACAGAATATTACATATGTTGTCAGACAGAGATGTTACATCAGATTTTTTTTTTGCCTATTTCTCTTTGCTATAAAGAGAAGGTTCCATTTTAGGGGATATTATATGGATGTAGTGCATTCAGAAATGACTGTAATGTAAATACAAAAGGCGCCAATAAATAGTATTTATTTTAAAATCCACACATATACAAATATGCACTTTTACATCAGCATTCTTTTGAAACCAAGTATTACCATTTACAAAGCTGAAGGCTATTTTTTCCACCTAAATAATTCTTTCCTTCAATCCATCTATCTATCCATCCATTAATTCAACTATCCATATCTATCTACCTCTCTATCTCTCCTCTTTCTCCCCCCCCCATCTCTTAATCTACACACAAATATGGCATCTTCTATGAACAAGGTACTATGTAAGACTCCACAAAAGATATAAAAATTACTGAGAGCCCCTTATGGAGTTTGTAGTCTAGATTTATAAACCAAGTACACAAATGCCTGATCTCCTCTCAGTGTAGCCCCTCCCCTTCAGCTATATCCAGGTTCATGGTTTCACCATCTCTGCCACCAGAATCACCAATATATTTCTGTATATCAGACAATATCATGTGACAGATTAATTCAAAACAAAACACATATAATAAAACAGAATGTCAAGGTTATAAGAATTTAATTAGCTATGTTTGCTCCATGAACACATTAAGTACTCATGGCATCCATTCCTAAATGGCTCTTATTTTCATATATGTCCCAGAAGTACTATCTCAAAGTTTCTTAACCTTTTTGAAAGTGTTATAGACCCTCTCAAGCAATATGGTAAAGTCTACAGAGCCCTTCTCTGAATAATGTTTTTAAAGGAATAACATTAAATATATAGAATTACAAAGGAAAGCAATTATATTGAAAGAGTCTTCAAAACATTTTTTAAAACCCCAATTTTGTGGATCTCGGGTTAAGAATTTCTGCACTAATTTACTTACCATGAACTTTTTAATTTCTCTAATGCAACAAAAGGGAATAGATTAATTCATTCACAGAAAAGTGCTAGGGAAATTTGCCATAGTTGCAATCTTGGGAATATTGGCTGCTCAGCACAGAAACTAAGGTACATGATAGAGATCGTTTTTAATTCTTTTTGGAACAGTCACAGTCCAGAAGATTCTGGCCTCTCCTGGTGCTATGATTCAAGGGTGTATTGAACTTCCTTGACACTGTAGTCTTGCTGATCTGTTAGTCCTGATGTTAGCTTGAGATGCTGCTATCATTTTTCTTCAACTTTCTCTTTATAACTTGCCTCATAAAACTCCACAACCATTTAAATTGCATGCATCAAAAACACTCACTCAATGTTCACACATACTGGGAGGTATTATCATATAATTATGGCTTAACTCAACTCATTTTTTGACTTCTCTCCCTTCTCAACAGAAGTCTTGGTCCCTTGGAGATGCCTAAATCTCAAGGACTTGGGACTGACAAATCTCTAGTCTGAACTGTAATTCCATGAGGAGTCCCAGTCACATTCACTTTGCACTAATTCAATTAAATTTCTAGATTTTTCTGCCTCCTGTTCAGTAGCCTTGCATGGATACCTTTCTCTGCCCCTCTTTCCATCTTCCCTTTATGTGTTATCTTCCTGTTAGAATGTAAACTCTTTGAAATGATTCAAATTTATAAGAATACAAGCCATTCCCCAATTGATAAATGGTCAAAAAATATGAAAAGACAATTTTCAGACAAAGAAATTAAAGACATTTCTAATCATATGAAAAAATTCTCCAAATCACTATTAATTAGAGAAATGGCAAATTAAGACAACTCTGAGATATCACTCCACTTCCTATCAGTTTGGATAAAATAACAGGAAAAGATGATAAATGTTGGAGGAGATGTGGGAAAATTGAGACACTAAGTGGAGTTGTGAAATGCTCCAGCCATTCTGGAGAACATTTAGAACTATGCCCAAAGGGCTATAAAACTGTGTATACCCTTTTATATAGCAGTGCCACTTCTGGATATGTATCCCAAAGAGATCATAAAAGAAGGAAAAGGACCTCTTTTGTAGTGGCAAGGAATTGGAAACTAAGTGGATGCCTATCAGTTGAGGAATGGATGAACAAGTTATGGTATATGAATGTCATGGAATATTATTGTTCTGTAAGAAGCGACCAGCAGGATGATTTCAGAGAGGCCTGGAAAGGTTTACATGAACTGATGCTTAGGGAAGTGAGCGGAACCAAAAGAATGTAGCACACAGTAACAACATTATATGATGATC
Source organism: Myrmecobius fasciatus (assembly GCA_023553655.1). NCBI lineage: Eukaryota > Metazoa > Chordata > Mammalia > Dasyuromorphia > Myrmecobiidae > Myrmecobius > Myrmecobius fasciatus. The sequence continues at coordinate 7,192 of JAJPUD010011858.1, forward strand.
AACTGTGATAGACTTGGCTCTTTTCAATAATGAGGTGATTCAAGGTAATTTCAATAGACTTGTGATGAAAAGTGCCATCTGCATCCAGAGAGAAAACTATGGAGACTGAATGAGGATCAAAGCATAGTATTTCCGACTTTTTGTTGTTGCTGCCTTTTTTGCTTTTTTTTTCTTTTGATCTGATTTTTCTTGTGCAGCATGACAAATATGGAAATACATTTAGAAGAATTGCATGCGTATTGGATTGCTTACTGTCTTAGGGAAGGGGGAAGAGAGAAGAAGAGAAAAAATCTGAAACACAAGGTTTTGCAAGGGTGAATTTGAAAACTATCTTTGCATATATTTGGAAAAATAAAATACTTTTGGGGAAAAATGTAAAATACTTGAAGATAGGGATTTTCTTGTTTTCTTATATTTGTATCTCCTGTGCTTGGCGCAGTATCTGGCAAATGGAAAGTGCTTAATAAAATTCTATTTAGCTAGATATTATTCAGTCTGTACATATATTAAAATATTTTCTTTAATAAATAAGGCTCTCCTGACCCTAATTATGGGAACTAAGTTCCCACAAACTCCTTCCTCACAAATGTAATGAAGTTGGCAACTTAAAGCCCATTCTCAGATTATAGACAGTAGACTCTGCTTGCTGCCAAACTATGTAGAGAGCCTTGGTGAGTCTGCTTCTGGAGACTCATGCTAATGGATAGGTCTTACTAATGGATATACAATGGAAAGGTCTTGGTCTCAGCTTCAGAGCATACATGGCTATTCTATGATTGATTATTGTTGTTGAGCCAGAACTCATTGAGAAGCAAAAGATAGTAATTTGGTAAATTACTCTTTTTTTTCTTTGGTTGTGAGTAAGGCAATAAGAATGGTAAGCCTCCAAATGGGAGGCAGGTGGTAGGAGTGGTAGAAGCAGGAATGGTAGAAGCAGCCTCCTGCTTTATTAAGAGACACATCATATCATGTCTACCATTTTGTGAAATCATTTGGGGTTTTCTTAGCAGAGTCTTCAGGTTTCTTTCTTCTTTCCTGTTTTTATGTTGAGTATCAGAGACAGAATAGATTATACTACCATCTTTCTATATTTCAAAGGTCAAGAGAATAATTAGGGGTCCAAGAACTAAAGTTCCTTCCAGGTTTGTCAGCAGCTAAGCTAGATAACAATAGCATGCTCGTGTAAGAATTTAAAAAATAGGTATAGGAAGATAGCTAGGGAAATAAGAGGACTGATATATGCATAAAATGTCACTGATACAATTCCTTATGTAGAAGAGTCCGATTCTGATAGAGACATAATAGTTTGTAATGAATGTGCCTTGGGAAGACTTTGGAGATGTGTAGATATTCTATAAGTATTTCTGGTATGCTAACCCTAGAGTGAATAGGAACTTTTTGGAAATGATGTGCTTTCAAAAGGCATTAGTTGCTCTTGACCTCTCTATGGGCTGAAACTCTTCTTTTGGTTTGACTAAGAGTGCTTTGCTCTCTTTGGTGCTCATGGTGCCTGGTGAGAGATAACATTTTGGAGAGGCTCCAGCCCTATGGAAATGGCCCTTGGTTCTTTGGCTCCGGCAGTGTGTCTTTTTTCATTTTTGGTAAATGAATTTAATTTGTTGATCACAACCTCAAGAAGGCAAAAATTCAGGGGAGTGAGCAAAACAGGAGTGTGGGAATCCTGGAGTTTCTGGAAATTGATTCTATCCTAGGTTTTGTAGTCAGTTCTTTATTAATCCCCCAAGGATTCAAGTAGCAATCTTTAAGATCCAAGTAGTTGAGGACTCAACTGATAGTACTCTCTTATTTGGACATAAATTTAGGGGGACCAATGATATACAGAAACTGTGCTAAGTCTGAGCCTATTCCCAGAGGAATAGGCTAGGAAGAGGAAATGTTTATACTTCTGTTTCTGCTATATCTTCCAAGGAAATATCTTTTTGTCAAAGATAATTCATATTAATTGATTAAATGGAACTGAGATGTTAATTACTGATAACTAATTATGGGGAGAACCTACTTAGAATAAAGCTTGAGCCTGTTGTATTAGAAAGGAGACAATCCACAGCCCAAGAGTACACTTAAAACTTGGAGGAAGATGAAGTCAGCCCAGTTCTGGGATAGTGAGCCCAGAGAGCATATTTACCATAACAATGTGAATCAGAGGAAGAAAAATATATAGTATCAAACTGATTGTTTCAGGGAAGACTTTTTGAAGGAAGTAGCATCTGAGCTGGGCATTGAAAGATGAATAATTTTTTTTATTAAAGCTTTTTATTTGTATAACATATCTATGGGTAGCTCCCCAGCATTGATCTTTACAAAGCTTTCCATTACAAATTTTACCCCCAGTCCCTTCCCCTCCCCTAGATGGCAGGAAGTCCACTACATGTTAATTATGTTGAAATACTTGACAAGTTGTGCAAGAAAAATCCTATCTACAAGAAAAAAAAGAAAATCAGAGAAAGGAAACACAATGCAAGCAAACCTTAATAGAGAGCATGAAAATGTTATGTTGTAGTCCATATTTCATATCCCTCTCTCTGGGTGTATATGGTCTTCTTCAGTGAACATTTGGAACTGGTTTGAGACAATTCTTTGTTGCAGAGAGCCATGTCCATCAGAACTGATCATCATGTAATATTGTTGCTGTGTATAATGATCTCCTGGTTCTGCTCCTTTCACTCAGCATCAGTTCATTCAAGTCTCTCCAGGCCTCTCTGAAATCGTCCTGCTGGTCATTTCTTACAGAGCAATAATATTCCATAACATTCATATACCATAATTTATTCAGCCAATCTCCAATTGATGGGCATCCATTCAATTTCCAGTTTGTAGCCACTACAAAAAGGGATGCCACAAACATTCTTGCCCATGTGGGGCCCTTTCCTTCCTCTAAAATCTCTTTGGGATATAGGCCCAATAGAAACACTGTTGGGTCAAAGGGTACGCACAGTTTGATAACTTTTTGAGCATAGCTCCAAATTACTCTCCAGAATGATTGGATCTGTTCACAGTTCCACCAACAATGTATCAGTGTCCCAGTTTTCCCACATCCCCTCCAACATTCATCGTTATCTTTTCCTGTCATTTTAGCCAATCTGACAGGTGTGTAGTGGTACCTCAGAGTTGTCTTAATTTGCATTTCTCTGATCAATAGTGATTTGGAGCAACTTTGATGAATAAATTCTTGACAGGGGGAAGATATTCCAGACAAAGGAAACAGCATGAACAAAGATGTGGGTGTAAGAAAAATACCCAGTGAGCACAAGGAATTGAGAATGTTTCAGGTTGCCCAGAGTATAAAATGTCCAGGGAGATAATGTTGTAAGAATAGGTTGGGTCTGGTTTGAGGAGGGCTTTCAATAAATTACTCTTAAATTATATCATCAGCTCCCCAATGCAAACTCATTAAATAAAAGACTACTAATCAAGGTAACATAATTAGCTTTGGATGAAGAAGTTTTGTATAAAACCACAGGCACATTTGTCAGTGCTTTGGCAACTACCTTCAGGAAAATAAATGAGCTATGTTCATTCATGCTTGGTTGACTTTTGTTTGTTTTTCTTTCTAATATCACTTTTCAGAGAGAAAAATAAAAATATAATAATTAACTTATTGCAGTACATAGTGTTTTTTTAACCCCTGGAGCTCAAAGCACTTTGGTTTGGCAAGCAGGATTCTTTCCTAATAAATTCTTCTATTATTAAAAATGAAGAGGTGAAAGAATGACAGTTTTTATCCTTGAGGAGCTTACATTTTAAAGGAAGGACATTTAAAAGGAAGCTGAAAAACTGGGATGAGGGCAAGGATTGAAGCAAGGCTACTCAGTCAGTTAATATGTATTTATTAAATGCTTAGCTTATGATGTACCAAGTACAGTACTAAGTGCTGAGGATACAAAGAAAGACAATAGTTCATATTCTTGAGGAGCTCACAGACAGAGACAATATGAATCTAACTGTAAAAACAAGATAGATTAATGGATGTGTGTGTGTGTGTGTGTGTATGTTTTAATAATTTGGAGATAATCAATATAGGGAAGGCACTAGAATTGAGGGGAATCAAGGAGAAAGCTTCTTGTAAAAGATAGGATTACATCTAGGACTTCAAGGAAACTAGAGAAGCCAATTGGCAATGCTAGAGAACCCCTCTAGGGATTCTCCCTCTAGGAGAATTCCCTCTAGGAATGGGGGATAATCAGTGAAAATGCCCAGAATCTCCAAATGGAATGTCTCCTGTGAGTAATACTGAGGAGGCCAGTGTCACTGGATTGAAAAGACTGGAAAGGTAGGAAAGGAGCAGGTTGTAAAGGGATTTGAATGACCACAACAATTTCATGTTGTATAATTATAGGTATCCACTGAAATTTATTGAATGGGGTGTGTATAACACTTCTCTCAGAAACTGTTTACTTAACAGTTGTGTGAAAAATGGATTGGAAGAGGAAGAAACTTGAGACATGGATACCAATCAAATGGTTTTAGCAATAGACTAGGAGTGAGATAATAAGGACCTGTATTAGAGTGGTGACAATGTCAGAGGAAAGAAGGCAAGATATATAAGTGTTGTTACAATGGAAAAAAAATTGGATAGGACAGTTCTGGGAGAGACTCACTAGTGGGACAAAGGAGCATCAGAGACTTCTGAAGCATAATGGCAAAGTCTGCTTAGCAAAGCACATCTGGATGGGGCCTTTTCCTCAAAATAATGTTTCTGGGAAAAACTCACCAGAGGAAGAAGGGGTTTGCAGGAAAAACAGTTTATTGCTATGTGAATGTAGTAACATGCCAGATAAGGGGAAAAAATTTCAGAGTACTTCCTCTGACCAAGAGTAATTTGATTCATTTTATTTAACAAATTGGAATACTTATGATGTACAAGGCACTATGATAGCCACTAGGGATGTAAAATTGAAAAAAACCCACACATAGAATCTCTATTCTCTCTCTCTCTCTCTCTCTCTCTCTCTCTCTCTCTCTCTCTCTCTCTCTCTCTCTCTTTCTCTCTCTCTTTCTCTCTCTCTCTCTTTACTGAAGCTTTTTATTTTCAAATCATATGGATGGATAATTTTTCAACATTGATCCTTGCAAAACCCTGTGTACCAAATTTTCCCCTCCTTCCCCCAACCCTTCCCCCAGATGGCAAGTAATCAAATATATGTTATACATGTAAAAATATATGTTAAATCCAATATATGTAAACATATTTATACAATTATCTTGCTGCACAAGAGAAATCCAATCAAAAAAGGGAAAAAATGAGTAAGAAAACAAAATGCAAATGAACAACAAAAAGAGTGAAAATGCTAGAGTTTCTATTTTATATTTATATTTTAATAATGGAAATACACACGTACATAAATAAGTGTGACACAAGGAGAAATAAGACAAAGGCAAAGGAAAAATTCAAAGATTTTTAGGAAATTCTGAGAAGAGATCCCTTTTGTTTGGAGGGATCAGGGAAAGCTTTATGGAGGAGGTGACATTCTGAAAGAACATTAAGAACTTAGTGAAGAAAATGTTCTTTAAGAAAGAGTTGGACAAAAAAAAAAGAAAGAGTTGGACACAAAGAAGAAAGAGAGGGCAGTTTGAGGGGAAAACAAAGTAATCCAGTTTGGTTAAAATGTAGAATGTATAAATGGGAATAGTTTGAAACAAGGCTGGAAAGGTAATTTGGAGGTGAGATTGTAGTGGATTAATAAGTGCCTGGTTGAGAAATTTGTATTTTATCTTATAGGCAAGTAGGGAGACATCAAAGGTATGGGTACAGTGGAATAATGGGGCTGAACCTGGATTCTCAGGCAATGAGATGGAATGGGACTGAGCTGGGATTTCATAGATACAGAATTCCCTAGGAAGAAGCTTTCTCTACCCATACAGATTGGCATCTTCTCTGCAAATCACAGTATCTTAAAATTGCCTGATAGCAGTGAACTTGCCTTGTCTAGGGTGACACAATTAGTATGTGCTAGAAGCAAAATTTAAACCAAGTCTTCTTGACTCTGAAGCCAGTTGTCTATACTGTACTGCTTTTCAGTAAATATGAGCCACATAACAGAGTTTAAGCATATCTGTTGAATTTCTTCTTTCAATACAGTCTCATGATTAGACTTAAACTCTCTAGTATCTCTTTTCAATATCACAAATCTAACCAGGGGTATGGTATATAAGTCAGAGATGTCTTAAAAATTCAGAGATTTGGAATGTACATATATAACAAAAATGTTGTTTTATATGTTTTATATGTAATTAGAAAAAGAAAAATTTAAAAAAAGAAAAGAATTAAGTGGTTTAGGTGATTAATAGTTGGATAGGAATGCCCTTTCTTGCTCAGATAAAATGCATTTTATTCTGCCTTTTTAATATCTTTTATATGTGAATTAAGAGATTGTTATTTACTAATTTTTTAATTGATGCTCTAACAGTCTCCAAATATACCATCATATCATTAGCAAAGAATGATAGTTTTATTTCCTTATTACCTATTCTAATTCCTTCAATTTCTTTCTTTTTCTTTCTTTCTTTTTGCTGAGGCAATTGGAGTTAAGTGACTTGCTCAGGGTCACACAGCTAGGAAGTGTTAAATGTCTGAGACCAGATTTGAACTCAGGTCCTCCTGGCTTCAGGACTGGTGCTCTATCCACTGCACCCCCTAGATGCCCCTTCTTTTTCCTTTCTTATTGCTAAAGCTAACATTCCAATACAATGTTGAATAATAGTGGTGATAATGGGCAATCTTGATTCACCCCTGATCTTATTGGGAATGCTTCTACCTGTTAAATTTGTGGAGAAGGGAGGAATTTATGACCAAAAAAGAACTGGAAAACATTATGAAATGCAAAATGGATAATTTTGATTACATTAAATTAAAAAGGTTTTGCACAAAAAAAGCTAATGCAGCAAAGATTAGAAAGGAAGCAGAAAGCAGGGAAAAAAATTTACAACCAGTGTTTCTGAAAAAGGCCTCATTTCCAAAATATATAGCAAACTGACTCAAATTTATAAGAATAAAATTCATTTCTTAATTGATAAGTGGTCAAAGGATATGAACAATTTTTAGATGAAGAAATTAAAGCCATTTCTAGTATTATGAAAAAATGATCTCAATAACTATTGATTAGAGGAATGCAAATTAAGACAACTCTAAGGTACCACTTCACACCTCTCAGATGGCTAATATGACAAGAAAAAATAATGAGAAATGTTGGAGGGGATGTGGGGAAACTGGGACACTATTGCATTGTCAATGGAGTTGTGAAATGATCAACTGAATTATGCCCAATGGGTTATAAAATTATGCATACCCTTTGATCTAGCAGTCTCACTACTGGGTCTACTCCCAAAGAGATAATAAAAAAAGGGAAAAGGACCCATAGGTGCAAAAATATTTGTGGCAATTCTTTTTGTAGTGGCAAGGAACTGGAAATTGAATGGATTTCCATCAGTTAAGGAATGGTTCGATAAATTATGGTATATGAACATAATGGAATATTAATTAAATTACAAAACATATTTTATTGAATTAGAAAAAATAATAAAATTCATTTGGAAAAACAAAATATCAAGAATATTAAAGGAAGTAATGAAAAAAATGCAGAGAAAGAAGACTGAGCAATTCCAGATCCTAAGTTATATTATAAGGCAGTAATTATCAAAACTATCTAGTACTAGGCTAAGGAATAAAAAGATAAATCACCAGAATAGAGTAGATATAAATTTACAGCAGCAAATAAACATAATAACCTTGTATTTGACAAGTGTAAAGACTTAAGATTTTGGGATAAATTATCAATGATTGATGAGTTAGCTCCAGTTTCTGGAGTTCCCTGTCTCACTCCAGCAATTATTTTTTTTTGATTAGTTGTGTCTAATTCTTCATGATCCCATTTTGGGTCAACCCATTTGGAGTTCACTCAGTAGACATACTGGAGTGGTTTGCATTTCAATCTCCAGATCATTTTACAGATGAAAAAACTGAGACAAAGAGGGTTAAATGCTTTGCTCAGAGTCACACAACTAGTAAGTGTCTGAAGCCAGATTTGAACTCAGAAGAGGAATTTTCCTGACTATAGGTCTGGCACTCTATCTACTATGCCACAGCGCAATAGCAAAATTGATGTCTCTCAAGGAGGAGGAAACTCATGTCTATCTCCAAGGAAAGCACTCCAGTCCAACAAATCAGGGGTTTTCCTAGTCACATTGACTCCACTTGTAAGTAGTCCTCTGGTTCATTCATCAAAAAAGGCAGCATACATAACAAAATGGATACAATGATATACAGTATATAGTAGCAGCAATTTTGTTTTCTCCCCCAGTGATATTTTATTTTTCCAAATACATAGAATGAATACTTGAACTGAGAAAGATTTTAAACCCTAACCTGCTGTGTAACTAAGTACTTCATTTAAACTGAGACTCCATTTCTTAATTTGCAAAAAGTGTATAAATATTAGTTACTATCTTATAGGGTTGTTGTGAGAATCAAGTAAGATAAATTATGCAAAGCATTACAAACTTTAAGTATTTTGATTAGTTGTTTTTTCAGTCATGTCCAACTTTCTCTGACTTCTTTTGAGGTTTTCTTGACAGAAATAATGGAGTGATATACTATTTTCTTCTCAGTTCATTTTGCAGAGGAGAAATTTAGACAAAAAGGATTAAATGATTTCCCCAGGTTCACACAGCTGACGCCAGATTTGAACTCAGGAAGGGGCGTCTTCTTGAGGATAGACCTGCTACTCAATTCATTGTGCCACTTAGGAGTCCAAAATACTCTCTAAATGCCATGTATTATTAAGAAGATCCTGTTGGTTATGGTGGATGTGCAAGGCTCTCGGGATTCCAAAAAAGAAACTAAGAAAATCACATTCTCTCTGACCTCAAGAAGTTTACAGACTAATTGTGAATATACAATAGATATGCAAATATGTGTGATACAAGGTAAAAAGTGACAAAGACCTAGAGGGATCCAGACAAAGTACTCAAGGAAAGTTTAAGGAGGAAATGTTCCTTTCAGATTGGAGAGATTAGGAAAAGCTTTAAAGAAGAATTGAACTTGATCCAGATATTACCTGGGTAAACAATGTGTCCAAACAATGCCCAAGTCATCTAGAATTATACATTACTTTGAAAACATGATTTATTCTTCCATCAATTTCTTAGCACATGTCACAAGATACTTCATTCATTTAATGAGACACCACATGCCTTAAAGATATTTTAATGAACCTACATGACAAAAATCCATGCTTTAAAGATATAAATCTCAGGATACGCACTTTAAAGAGATACTCCTCATTAAAGGTACAAGGCAGCCCCTTGAACTACATTGACCTCATTAGTATTCCATTAAAGAAGTTAGCTGTAGAGAAGAGTGATTCTTTTAGAAAATGAAATATTTCTTTGAATTTCAATTAATCCCTAGCTGTTCAAGAGCCTCTAAGCTTTCTGAAATTTCTCTGGAGGGTCACAGATAACTAAGAAATAATTTTCGAACATGATATCTTCTCTTAAATCCTGTTTGTTAAGGAAGAAGTTTGGCACAGTGGATAGTGTGCTGGACTTGATCCTGAGTGAGTCATTTGACCTTTAAATTTCTCAGGGAACTCTTTAGGACTAATCTATTAAATTATAGACAAATGGTAATCCGCTTTGATGAAGGAATACCCATATTGGAACTCCCCAAAAGATCCTTGGCATAGTCCCATAATCTCTGCTAATAAATGTCTGGTGATCAGAGGTGATTAGTATGATACCTTACACATAGTAGTGTTTAATAACTGGTTTTTGAATTGAAATTGCCTGAGTTACAAGTAGTATGGGACTTTGAGGGACGAGAAGACTTCAAGAAATGATACCCTCACCATTTTTGCAACCTAATGGAGACTTGAACAAGAATACATAGAATTCATATCTTAATTCTCTCACTTTACTGAAGGATCCAATATCCTTTTGGGGAACTAAATGCTAAATCAGAGGATATTACAATTTCAATGAGACCAAACATTTATTCTAAATATTCTTTTCTTGATAAATTGCAGTCATCTTCTTTCTATTTTATCACTAAATTTTATTTCTTTCCTTTTCCATTATAATTGCCTTCATAATATTTCTTGACCTGATCTTGCCATTTTTCTCTTTACCCATCCCTTTTCACTAAATAAATGCCAGGTTCCCCTAGCTTTCATTCCATTCCATCTATTCCTTTAAAATTCTAACATTATTTTCTGCTACTAAATATTCTTATCTAAATTATAGCTAACTTCAGAAAGTCTTTAGTCACATTTTGGAAGGCAATGAATAAGACTATCATTTTGTAATCATTTAACTAGTAACTTACATTTTTAAAGCAGTTCTGAGAACTGAGAAGAGCTTCTGAATAGTCATAATAAAGATCATAAAGTCTATGATCTAAAACATCTATTTTATTTATATGAGCATCTCTTAGATCCACCTGAATCAGACAATTTGCTCTTATTTCACATATAATTAAAAAAGCTTGGCTGCTAGTTTCTCCAACTCATGCCAGATTTAAAGCATGAAATTAAGAAAGGGGATACCAACAAAGATGCAAAAGTAGACAGAAAAAGAAGACATGAAAAATTATTAAAAATCGACCCAAAAACTATGGATAGTCTGGGACCATTTAGTAAAAATGACAAATTGCTCTCCATGCCTCGATAGTCCCTGAGAGATATAAATTTATCATAGTACAATAAAATAATTTGTATTTATAAGAATGATCTTAAATTCTCAAAAAAAATTCAAAGTATTTTTGGTATCATTTCCTTTTTAATTAAAAAGGTAAAGTATTTCATATGATTTGTTAAAATTCCCATACAAATATTTTGAAATATGGTGTTTAGATTGTTGGGTTTTGGTTTTTTTTTTTTTGGTAGGAACTAAAGTTATATTAGAAATGTTTCTTATGTGCTTCTTTTCCCAAATTATCTGAAATGTTGCAATTCTTTAGTACTTTTATGCCTTTTAAAATAACAAGTCCTCCAACCCTGAAGTACCGCTACACCCCTGTCAGATTGGCTAAAATGACAGGATAAGATAATGATGAATGTTGGAGGGGATGTGGGGAAACTGGGACACTGATGCATTGTTGGTGGAGCTGTGAACGGATCCAGCCATTCTGGAGAGCAATTTGGAACTATGCTCAAAAAGTTATCAAACTGTGTATACCCTTTGACCCAGCAGCATTTTTATTGGGCCTATATCCCAAAGAAATCATAAAGGAAGGAAAGGGCCCCACATGTGCAAGAATGTTTGTGGCATCCCTTTTTGTAGTGGCTAGAAACTGGAAACAGAATGGATGCCCATCAATTGGAGAATGGCTGAATAAATTATGGTATATGAATATTATAGAATATTATTGTTCTGTAAAAAACAACCAGCAGGACGATTTCAGAGAGGCCTGGAGACACTTACATGAACTGATGCTGAGTGAAATGAGCAGAACCAGGAGATCATTATACACGGCAACAACAAGACTATATGATGATCAATTCTGATGGACATGGTTCTCTTCAACAATGAAATGTTTCAAACTACTTCCAATTGTTCACTGAAGAAAGCCATATAAACCCAGAGAGAGGGATGTGAAATGTGGACCACAACATAACATTTTCATGCTCTCTGTCAATGTTTGCTTGCATTGTGTTTCCTTTATCTGATTTTTCTTTCTTGTAGATACGATTTTTCTTGCACAACAATAAGTGTGGAAATATGTATACATATATTCGATTTGTCAAGTATTTTAACATAATTAACATGTAGTGGATATCCTGCCATCTAGGGGAGGGGTAGGGAGTAGGGAGGAAAAATTTGTAACAGAAAGCTTTGTGAGGAAGGGTTAATGTTGAAGAATTACCCATACATATGTTTTGCAAATAAAAAAAAAATAAATAAATTTAAAATAAAATAAAATAACAAGTCCTCAATGTCAATTTAAACTCCAAGCACAATACAACAACAATGCTTCTCTGGGATGCACATATAGCTGGACTAATTCTACCCAATTTCATGACCAGTTATTTTTCACCTATGTGGTTTTCTAATGAATATGATTCAATCAATTTCTCATGCATTATTATGAGATCCATAATAATTTTTCATAAAATAAATAGAAATAACAATTTTAAAGAAATCTAAAGCGATATAGAAGCTTTGTTAAAAGTGAACACACATTTAGCAGAAAAAAGCAGAATGTGCCTGGGAAAATAAGAAGCAAAAGTTATTTTGCTTTTGAGTAAGTATTTTCAATAGCCCAACAACCCACTGAATTTCAGCAAAGGCTCAGTCTCTTGTATATTTAGTTTTGCCTTTCATGATTCAGTCAAAATATGGAAACATACATTCCCACATGCATGAACATATATGTGTGGACATAAGTAGATACATAGATGTACACATATTCATGTGCATACATCTGGAATTGTAAAACTTTTGCTTAATTCAGGTTGCTGGTGACTCTCAGACAAGATTGTATTAATATTATGAATATAAATCAAGAGTTATTACCATCTTAGAAATGGGGGTGACCCAAAGAATAATGGGAAAACAGATGGTGGATGTTAGTTAGCTATAGTATTAAGAACAAGGACGTAAGGAGATTTCATCAGAGACAAATTCAGAAATTGTGTATTTGGAAAAGGAATGAAAGCAAGGGCTAGCATTTTAGCAGCATGTTGCCCTGAGAATGCTAAAGGCCTAGAGAAAATCTTTTAGCATGTTGGGTAGGTCTTCTGTAATACAGAAGATAGATCCCTGGATTTGGAGCCAGAGGACCTAGGATTGATTCCCAGTACTTTGGACATTGAACTCACTTCTAGGGGTCTCATTTTCTTTAACTGCAAAAAAAAAAAAAAAAAAAAAAAGGGTTGTGCTAAGTCAAAACTTCTTAAACTATGGATCACAATCCCATGTATGGTCACCTAACTGAATGTAGGAGTCACAAAATTATGATTATCAGCAAATGTTTGATTTGTATTCCTATCATATACATACATGTATATATACACATATATGTATACACACATGTATGTATGCATGTATACATCCAGAGTCACATAAAAATTTCTTGGATGAAAAAGGATCACAAAAGGAAAAAGTTTAAGAAGCCTGGCTAAGTAAGCTCTAAAATCACTTCCAGATCTAAATCTACAACTCCATGATTTATAAAAGGATATGAGCAGATGGTGACATGTGAGCACTATTAATGTGATCACAAATAAATTATAATACATATAATATACGACATGGGATTAAGAGGGAATGGAAGATTATTTCCTCAACATTTCTTCCCAAACCTCTCTATCACCCTGACTTCACTTACAGTTAAGGTGACTGCTTGGCTTGAAATTTTATTTTGTGGTTAAAATAATTTCCAAATAGGGTGGAGAATAGACATTAGAGAAAAGTATAGGATAAGAAGCCAAATGTGATTCTCCCTTGAGTCATGTACTGCTGTCTCCTAGGGTCCAAACAAACACACTGACTTTATATTTTAGTGGTTGACCCTTTCTCTGTGGCACTAGATAAAGCTCCATAATCAGACAACTTCAGATAGTCTTAGTAACATCACAAAAGACATCAACAATCACCAGAAACCCAGTCCATAAGTGAAATCATATAATGTTAGAACTGGAAAGAGATGTTAAAAATTACCTAGCTCGATCTCCATAATTTTACAGAAATATATGGCAGCTAGTATTTGTGCTGGGCCAAGGTGAACTTGGGTCTGTATCTCAAAGTCCTAGATATTTCTTCTACTTTGTTTCTTTCCTGAGCATAGGTACCTTTATACCAAGCTAGACATAGACATTTTCAGCCTTGTGTATTAAGGGAAGGGTCTTCTGGGTCCTTCAAATGGTACTTGCTGTATTATAGGAGATCTAGTGCGGTTCTTCTTGGAGAAGTTAACCACAATCAGGAAGAAGAGCCTAAGGCATGACCTGAAATGGCAAAATACCATCAAGTGAGTTGTACAGTGCAGAATCACAGCAAAGGTGAAATGGCTATTCAGCAGACATACAAAATGTTACTTGCTTTAAGTTCTTATGTATCAGTCTTCTGGGAAAGTAAAACAGGACTTGAAACTTGCTGTTCCATTCTTTATAGCTTTGTCCATAAGTACTTTTGATTCTTGTGTTTTTAGCATTTTCTTCTGTGTGGAAAAATTAAATAGCTGTGCTTTTCCTGGGGAGGGTGGATGACAATAACACTAATTTCTATTCACTTTAACTTTTAAGAATATTTTTCTCATAACAATCCTGTTAGGAAGATTTTGTAAATCTTATTATTTCAATTTTACAAATGAAGAAACTGAAGGCTGGAGAAATTAAGTGAAGTTCAAATACTTTGCTATCTACTAGCAGCATGATCTGGACCAAGTCCCATTCTCTTTCTGGATTTAAGAGGATTGATCTAAATAACATCAAAGCTCACTGTCACCTCAAAAACTATTTTGATTCTATGATCTCTAAGAAGACTTCTGGTTCTAATGCCATGAACATGGGAAGAAAAATGGCTTAAGAGGATAGGCATAAAGAAGCATAGAATAAAGAGATGAGAAAGAAGTAGGGGACCAAACAATAGCAAAATTACTCTAATGAATCAGGGAGAATCCCTAGGTCAATAATTTCAACAGGAAGAACTACTGCAAGTGATACATGTTTTTTTTTTTTTTTAATTTTGTCTTCTTTTGAGTGATTGATACCTTTTATTTTTACACACATTCATTGCAAATATATTGCTGATTCAATTCTGATCCTTTCCCAACAAGCTATCCTTCAAAATAAAGGTATTAAAGGAGAAAAAAAGCAATTCAGGTGAATTATTCAAAATGTAGACCATACCTGAATATTTTATCATTTGTTATTAGATTTTTTGTCATTCCATTATTCTACTTAAAAGTATTCAGTGGCTCTCTATTGTATATCAAGTAAAGTTCATCTATTATTTAAATCCTTCAAAATCTGGTTTTTACAGGATTATCTATTATTATTCCTCTCAGTGAATTCAATACTTCAATCAAATCATGTTAATCTTTGCTTTCCAAATATTCACTGTGTTTTCTCACATCTATACCTTTGCCCAAGCTATGCCATACATCTAGATTGCCCTCCCTTCACCTCATTATCAGTTAAAATCCTTTATGTCCTCCTAATGCCAATGGCTCTGAAGTCAGAACACTTCCATTTGAATTCTTATTGTAATGTTTATTACCTGTGGAAACTTGGGCAATTCACTTAATCTGCTTTCTGTTTATCTTTAAAATAAATAATTTAAAATATACCCTCTAATCCTCCATGATCACCCCAATGATAATGGTCTTCCCCCCCCTTGGTTCTCACATAATACTATTTAATTCTGTGTATTGAAGTTATTTGTGCTTGAATCTTATAGAATCTAAGCTCCATGAAGGCAGGAATCAAGTCTGGTTTTACATTGCCTCTAGCACATGACACGTTTTTCTTCACATAGTGCCAAAAAAAGTTTATCATTGTTGTTGCTGCAGCTGGCTGTTCTCTTGTACAAGTGTATTTATAGGACATAAAATGCATAAAGGAAAATCAAGGAATACAACTAATCCGCACACTGCATAAAAAGCCCCTCAATAATACTGGAAAAATTTCAAAGTCTTATCTTGCTGATCAATATTGTCATAGACTCTATTAGGCATGTTGTACTTCTAAGGACTTCCATCAGGGGGAGCCATAGAACATCTCAGAGGTCTGTCAAGTGATGAAACTACAAGGCAATCTTTTGAGGTAGAAAGATGGGGAAAGCTTTCCCTTAATCATGGCTTACTTAGTTTCACTTCCACTTCCTGCACTGCTTGCTCTCACATATGGGCTCCCTTTGCAAAGTTGCACAGCTTCTGAACAATTCCTATTGTTCAGGAGATTGTGGCAAATGAGACTTTCTAGTGCCCATCTGATGAAACTTTATATTAATTAATTAATTAATTAATTAATTAATTAATTGCTTTTTTGGCTGAGGCAATTGGGGTTAAGTGACTTGCCCAGGGTCACACAGCTAGGAAGTGTCTGAGATCAGATTTGAACTCAGGTCCTCCTGACTTCAGGGCTGGTGCTCTAACCACTGCGCCACCTAGCTGCCCCTGAAACTTTATTTTAGAAATAAATCATAATATTTCCCATTTATCCTATATTTAAACTTATAAATAAACATGGTTATTTGCATGCTATCTCCTCCCCTAGATTGTAAGCTCCTCATAGTTGGAAACTCAGGTTTTCCGACTCCAAGTCCAACACTCTCTCCACTGTATCATTGAGCTGCCCATGTTAAAGCCATTCTTAAAGTCAAAGTAGGTTTTGGTAGGCATTTTCTCCCAAATGGTGGAAGCAATCCAGGTCCTAGGAACTTAAATCTCAGGTCTTCTGACACCCTAGTCTTAGTCCTCAAGTCACCTGAGTTTTTTGAGTGGGATCAGTCTTAATGCCTGAAGCTAGGTACTTGTGGAAATAGAAAATCAATCTATTATTTAAAGTCAGTAAACATTTATGAAACATCTATTGCATGTCAGGGATAGGGAACTTAGGTGATACTGTGGATAGAGCACTGGGCCTGAAGTCAGTAAGACTCATCTATCTTCCTGAGTTCCAAACTGGCCTCAGACACTAACTTGTGTAACTGGGCAAGTAATTTAACTTTGCCTCAGTTTCTCCATCTCTAAAATGAGCTGGAAAAGAATATGGAAAACCATTCTAGTATCTTTGCCAAGAAAACCCCAAATGGGGTTATAAAGAGTTGAACACAACTGAAAAACAATTACACAGAAAAAGCAAAATCATGTGGCTGGAGGTGGATGAATTTGTAGACAAGCCTAAGTTTGGACCTGGCAAATTATTTAATCTTTCTGGGCTTTAGTTACCTCATCTATAAAATGAGGTGGCTGAATCAGATGACTTTTAAGGTCTCTTCCAGCTCTGAATCTAATATATAATGATAATAATAATTACTATTATAGTAAGGTATTTATGGAGCATTTTATGGTTTACAAAGCACCTTATGTACTTTGTCTCAATTGATCCTCACAACAACGCTGTGAGATAAGGGTAATTTTAAAGATGAGGAAACTAGGGTCATACAGCTAGAAATTAACTGTCTTCAACTAGATTTGAACTCAAGAAATTACAATGCTGCTGAGTCCAAGAATAATTAAGGTTAAGTTTCAACAAAGATATAACAACCCTAATTTAGAGTTGTGTGGATTTTAAAGAAGAAAATAGTTTACTCCAGGTCTTAGCATAGTGTTTCTACACCTCATCCCCAACACACACACACACACACCTGGCCAAAGAAAGATTGGAGCCAAGAGTAGGTCCTGGAAAATATCAGGTTCAAAGACTCCCACATAATGAACATAGGCCACAGGGTATTAGAATATTATTATAATGCTATTAATAATTTTGTTGCCTTTATGTGATTGGGTTTTTTTTAGTGTTTAATACCTTTGAAGTTCAAGTAGTTGTAATCTGCAAGAATATTAAGGTCCTTGCATAAAGATACATTCATTCTTATCTGTTTACTGATACCTCATCCAACACAGCCATATCTCTGCCACATTTACAGTCATATTCTTTTTGCCTTACTAAGGAATAAATCAAAAAACAAATCCTATAGCCAGAAAATTCTAAGGGCACCTAATCCAACTCTAAACCAAATCCTGATTAACATTAATAACATCCCTGGCCCATGGCAGGCTGATAGGCTAAGAATTTGGTGACATCCTTTTCAAAACTATCTACTAGTAATCAATCAATCAATAACCATTTATAAAGTGGCTGAATCATTTCTCTCCAGGATGAATTTGGATCTTTTCTACCATCTTCTTAAAGCCTCACTCCAATCCTGGAATTTCTATATTGGAAGTATCCTCCACTTTTGCAGCCTCTTTCTCTGACTGGATGATTGGATAGCTCCTTCATTTAAGAAAAGTCCCTGCTCTAGTCATGTCTCATTTCTACCCAAACTTCCTCTCCCATGTCCCTTCATGGATACCTTTTCCCCTGTTCCCTCCACTTTTGAGCTTCCTTTTATATATTGTCTTCCTCCAATAGAATGTAAATTCCTTACTGGAAACTGAGTGGATGCCCATCAGTTGGAGAATGGATGAATAAGTTATGGTATATGAATGTCATGGAATATTATTTTTCTGTAAGAAATGACCAGCAGGATGATTTCAGAGAGACTTGAGGGACTTACATGAACTGATGCTGAGTGAAGTGAGTAGAACCAGGAGATCATTTTACATGGCAACAATATTATACAGCGATCAATTCCTATGGACATGGCTCTTTTCAACAATGAGGTGATTCAGAAAAGTTCCAGTGATCTTGTGATGAAGAGAGCCATCCACATCCAGAGAAAGGACTGTGGGGATTGAGTGTGGATCACAACACAGTATTTTCACCCTCTTTTGGTGGTCATTTGCTTGCTTTTTGTTTTCTTTCTCATTTTTCCCTTTTTGATCTGATTTTTCTTGTATAGCATGATAAATGTGAAAATATGTATAGAAGAATTGCATGAGTTTAACATATATTGATTATTTGGGAGGGTTGGGGGGAATGGAGGGAAAAATTTGGAACACAAGGTTTTGCAAGGTTTTGCATGTATTTTGAAAATAAAAGTTTATTATTAAAAATAAAAAAAGAATGCAAATTCCTTAAGAACAGGGACTGACTTTCTTTCTACTTATAACTGGGTTCCCAACACTTATCACAGAACCTGGCATGCACACTTCCTGTGATGGGAAGCTCACTATCTTATACTTGCAGCTCATTCTAATTTTAGACAGCTCTGGTTGTAAGGAAGAGCTAAAATCTGCCTCATTTAACTTCTATCCATTGGATCTGGTTGTCTCTCCTCAACCCCTAAGAGCCAAGCAGAGTAAACTAAAAATCTCTTCCATATATTATCTTATCCTCCCAACCTTCTCTTGTATAGCATGGTTTTTGAGTTCCTCTTGTGATAGAAGCATCATTAGTGGGATTCATAGCAATAAATCCTATGGGAGAAATAGAAATTCACCACAAATGGCCCAAGAAGAATGGAAGATCTTTACCCCTTAGACTAGTTTGTTTGTTGAGTTATCTTTAAGACCTGATCTGGTCCAGGGGATTAAGGTTAGAACAGATCTTGCTTTCATGTTGCCTAAAGCATTAAACTTCAGCCCATAAACAGTGGACACTCCTCAGGCCAAGACAGCTTTCTGACTGAATGTGACATTATGGCAAATGTGGTGGCCAAGAGTAAATATGTCTAATGGAACCACCACTGCATTTTTGCTACATATGCTTTCCATGTTATCATAAATTTCCTCTTTAATTTTAAAAACACCTTAAAATGTTTTATATTATAGGTATATCATATTGTATATTTTATTTATTATAATTTTTTATTTTATTTTTTATATTTGCCCTTATGTTATCTATAGAGTGTGGCTTTAGAGCTTTTATTTAATGAGAAGATGCTGTGGTCTTATTTCTACTAACCTACTTTTTTTCCTATAACAGTTTAAATTCTCACAATTCTTACTGTCACCAAATGTGTTCTATTATGATCTATCAATTAGTGAATAAATCAATCAATCAAATATTTATTAAGTACTTCCTATGTGCTAGGTACTTTTCTAGGCCCTGGGATATGGGTGCAAAGAAACAATCTTTACTCATCCAGTGATGGTGACAATTACCTACTGTTCTCTCCATGCCTGATCTCCATACCACTCTTTCTTCTTATAGGTAAAGTAGAACACTTTTTGCTTCCATGATGGAGTAAAACCATCTCTGGTTTTTCTATCAATTCTAGTACAGACTTCATAGGGCAAAGAATCTGTTGGTCACATCTACCTAATGTGAAATAATTTCTTCCCCTTTCTTCTGCTTGTGTCTTTATAAAGCTCTTTTCCTTCTAAGGAGAAATTAGCATCAGAGAGGGAGTTTAGGGTTCTTTGAAGTTATCACTTGTTTCATTACATATTAACATTTGTCCTTGTGAGAAAAGGGCAAGCTGTGACTACAAGGGAAGCTAATTATTGACCAGGTTACAGAATCAGTTCATTGATATGGTATATTTCAATGTTTTGCTCAGAATGTAAGTAGAATGGTTAAACTTTCAGAAATCTAGTTACTAAGTTGAAATGAACAATTAATATTTTTCTAGTAAAAATGGGTTTTTCAGCTTGTTTTATTTTAACTAGCCTCATCAATGTTTTATTTTTGGATAAATTAGACACTGATCTCTTGAATCTTTTCCTTCTCTCTATATAGGAAGGAAACATATAGGCATCTATTTTACTTCCTGTGATTCTTGGGGTTTCCTGGCTAGATTTCTTAAGGATCATGCCTTAAACCAAACCCAATCTGGTTCTCATTGATTGGCCACCAATAGATCCTAGGCCAAGTCCCAATGACCAAATGTTCATTGTTTAAGACCTGATTGACTCAGATTGAATGTAAATAGCAGTCGTTTCTGCTTTGACTAGAAATTCTGAAGGTATTCCCTTCCCAGATTTATTTATTTATTTATTTAGATTTTTTATTTTTGTACTAGGTGAAGGAGATTCTTTGTCTCAGTTGGGAACCTAACCTTAATCACTGAATAGGTGCAACCTCAACTGAGACCTGTTGTAGACCTTAGCTTAAAAAGGTCAAGGTCTCCCATTTTATCCAGGGCCATCTCTAATTGACCTGATCTGTATCTGGCCACAGGACCCAGATGACTCTGGAAGAGAAAGTGAGGCAGGTGACCTTGCCCAGTTCTTCCTCACTTAAAATCCAATTCACCTATATGTCACAGCATCTCCTCCCCGATGTCCTGGTCCTCTTCAAGAACAAAGGACAAACAATAACAGCTACGAATATCAATAGAAATTTCAGATAAATACTTTCATTCTATTCTTTGAAATTTTAGAAGGTAATTTCTGGTGGTAGAAGGAAGAAACTCCTCTAGTGCGTTGATTGGGAAATGGTCACTTTCTTACCAGTAACCTAATGATGACTACTGACAGTTCAGATACTTTGATTAAATTGTTTTCAAAACTGATTTAATCAAATTCTTGCTGTCAACATACCAGTCAATCAGTCAATCCACAGGCATTTATTAAGTGTTTACTATCTGTCTATGAGGCACTGTGCAAGGTGTTCTAGGGATACAAAGATGGAAACAAGACTATTCCTTCCCTCATGGAGCTTACCTTCTATGGAAAGAGAAGACATATACATTAAAAAGTATATGTAAAATATAGGGAACAGGACTGGACCTAAATGCAGCTCAGCACTTTCTATGTAACTTAAAAGTTTTAGGGAGTGCCCTAGGACACAGAAAGGTTAAATGATTTTCCCACAGTCACCCAGATAGTACATTCTAAAAGCAGGATATGGAACCACCCAGATTTTACAGATAGAAATGGGTACAGGTATAGTCACATTATAAAGCTTCACCCCCACACACAGAAAATTTCCCTGTCCCCCATTTAAAGCAAACACCAGAACGTTATTACAAGATCCTGGGAATTTAGGTGGTTACAGTGGCTAGAGTCCAAGACTTGGAGTCAAGAAGATATAAATTTGAATCCTGCCTTTGTCACTTACTATTTGTGCGACGCTGGGCAAATCACTTAAAAAAAATCTCTTTGTACCTCAGTTTCTTCATATATAAAATGGGGATAATAATAATACCTACCTCATAGGGTTGTTGTGAGGCTCAAATGAATAAACACATGGCAAACATTTTATAAAACTTATAATGCCATATAAATGCTAGCAACTGTTATTATTATTGTCATACTCTTCTTTCCTCAGTGCCTTCTAACCTTTTTCTGTACTCCCATTTTAAACTTAAGTCAATTTGCTTTTTTCTCTAAATAAAATTATTTTGTTTTTAATTAATGGAATAAAACAAGCATTTGTGCAACATCGTATAATTTTTTTTAAAAAGTGATTGCACATGAAACTGCAAATCTATTATAAACAACTTGGTGTTACTTTTAAATATATATAATAAAATTATCATGTAGATTTCTTTTTTCCCTTTTTTCTTCCACTTCCAGGTGATTATCTAGACACAAATATATATAATATGTATATATGTATATATTTAAAATCATTCTATAATATATTTCTATTTATCAGTTCTTTCTACTGACAGTGCCCAGTTTAGGTGCTGCCTCCTTGTTAGATGCTATCCTTAACTCATTTAATACACAAATTATTCCGTTTGACCTTTTCTATGCACCTGATCATTTTTAAACTTGTATTATAATTGCACACATTTTACCTCCCTATTTACTCTTTCTTTGAAGGTAGTTCTATGAATCTATGAAATTTTATCATTTTTTCATCTTTATATTCACTGAATGGCACACAGAAGATACTTAATAAATGCTTTTTTAATTGAATTGTATGGAATTGAATTAGAGGCATTATTCAGTATTTATACAGCACTTGATATTTACAGAGCACTTTCTTCAATCTTATTAGAGGTAGCTCTAGCTACTGAAAAAACAAAACAAAGAGCTGAGCTAAAACCAGGAAACCTTGGATTAATTCCCAGGTCTGCTGCTGACTTGTGTGATTTTATGAAGGTCATTTTAAAATTTTCTGTGCTTTAGTTTTCCCTATTGTAAAATAGCTATTGTGATATCTACTTTTTCCTGCTTACATGGGGTAGAGATATGTGAGATTAAATTAGATCATATCCATAAAGTTCTTTGAGATCCCAGTAATGAAGACAAAGTATGTATTTGCATTATTGCATTTCATGGAAGTATCATGAAAACTGTTTTATAGCTAAGGAACGGAGACACAGACTTTAACCTGATCCTTGTGTATCAGAGAAAAAGCTAGACTTCCATTTCAAAGCTTATTTTTCATCTTCCAGGGAGGCCTATGGAGATGAATGAGACCATATGGCTCAATTGCACAGAATAGGGAAGTTTTTCTGAGTTCCCTTTTTTTGTTAAGGGCACCATCCCAGCCCTACTCTCCCAGTCTGAAAACCTTCTTTTAGTCTCCCTTTACCATTTAAACAATCACCAGGTCCTGAAATATTATAATAATAATTATAATAATATAATAATTGCTAGCTATGGCCCAAGGGCCAAATCTAACCCTTTACTTGCTTTTGTATGGCTGGCAAGCTAAGAATAATGAGAACCATTCTTAGTTTGTCCAGTTTAGGACAAAAACAGATGGTGAGCCAGATTTGGCCCTTGGGCCAGAGTTTGTCAACTTCTGCATATCCTCGTGGTTTTATATGTTTTTATTCTTTCCTCAGGTTAGTCTGTCTTGTACAATGCTGACTCATCCTAGAATATTGATTATTTTAAAACTTTCAGTGGATTCACATTGCCAAAATAAAGGCCCAGCTCATTAGCTTGGCATTTAAGACCAGAAATGCTGAAGACATCTCAAATTCAACATGTCCAAAGCTGAATTTAATTAGCTTTCTTCCAAAACCCATCCCTATTCTAAATTTCCCCATTTCTACTGAAGGCCCTCCCTTCCTTCTGCTCTTCCAAGTTTACAACTTCAGCATTACTCTCTTTCTCATTCCACATAGTCAATCAGTGACCCAATCAAGCCATTTCCAGCTTTACAACTTCTCTTACACAGGATCTCTTCTCTCTTCTCACACAAAGTTACTTTACTACATTAGTTCAAGTCTTCAGTATCTCTTGCCTAGATTGTTACAACAGCTTCTTCATAGGTTTTCCTGCCTCAAATCACTTTCTGCTCTAGTCTTTTCTCCATAAACCTGCCCAAAATAATTTTCTTTAAATATAGACCTCATTATGACCTTCCCTGTCCTCAATAAACTTCATTAGCTCATTATTGCTTCTAGGATCAAATATAAACTCTTCTGTTTAGTTTGGAAGGTCTTTTATGAGTCAACCCCACCATTGTCCATCATCATTGTAAACTACACCTTCTCTTACATTCTGCAACTGGCTTAAACTGGCCTTTTCTATTGCACCCACACAGAGCAATCTACTGCCTGTCTCCATACCTTTGCACTAGTTATCTCCCATGCCTAGAATAAACTCCTTACTTCTACATTAAAGAATTCTTCTTTTTTAATTGCACATGTTTAACTTATATTAGATCACTTGCTGTCTAGGAGAGTGGGGTGGGAGGAAATGAGGGAGAAAAATTTGGAACACAAAGTTTTGCAAGAGTGAAGGTTTAAACTATCTTTGCATGTATTTTGAAAATAAAAGGCTATTATTACATTTTTAAAAAGAATTCTTCTTTTCCTTCAAAACTCAGCTCAACAGACTGATTCCAGACTACCCTATAGTTAATTACTTGGCAATTATTTGATTTTATAATTATATGTATGCATATATATACACACATATACTTGATTCTTTACATATTCATATATGTAATTGTGTTCTCTCCTATTAGAATATGTGCTCCTCGTGAACAGAGATTGTTTCATTCATTTTACTTTTACCTTCAGAATCTAGCACAGTGCCTGGCACACCAAAGGAGCAACAGAGACTAACATTTTAATTCCAGTTTCCATACCCTACCCCTGCTGAATTCTGAGAGTTGATAATAATGAAGACAATGTTTATTAATCTTTAGATACAGCCTCTCTGGGCTGAAAGACCAAAATATCTTCAGTGTTTGTAGTCATGAAATTTTAGTTGGTTAGAAAATCTTAGCCATGAATATAATAATTCTCATCTGCAAATTTATCAAATTCTGTGTTTTTAGATCAATTCAGTAAAGTCACAGATAGAACCAGAATTAACCAAAATACTGTCTCTGACTCCTCTAGCTTATGAGTTACTGTATCTCAAACTGTTAGAAGGAACTAGGGAATTAGGGTGAGTCAGGAGGCTGTGAAGGAGAGCAGCGTTGTGAGTTTGTGGTAGCAAAATTTCAGAGCTATAACTAAATAGGGTTGATTGGGGCATAAATTTTTTTATATAGCTTTTTATTTTCAAAACATATGCATAGATAGTTTTCAACAGTCACCCTTGCAAAACCTTGTGTTCCAATTTTTTTCTCCTTCTCTTCTCCCCACCCCTTCTCCTAGATGGCAAGTAATCCACTATAGTTAAACATTTAAACATGTGCAATTCTTATATATATATATATATATACATATATATATATATATAATTATCATACTGCACAAAAAAAATCAGATCAAAAAAAAGAAAAAAAATGAAAAAGAAAACAAAATGCAAGCAAAGAACAACAACAAAAGTGAAAATACTATGTTGTGATCTACATTCAGTCCCCATAGTTCTCTCTCTCTCTCTCTGGGTGCAGAAGGCTCTCTCCATCACAACACCATTAAAACTGGCCTGAATCACCTCGCTGTTGAAAAAGAGCCATGCCCATCAGAATTGGTCATTGTATAATCTTGTTGCTGTGTATAATGATCTCCTGGTTCTGCTCATTTCACTCAGCATCTGTTCATATAAGTCTATCCAGGCCTTTCTGAAATCATCCTGCTGATAGTTTCTTTTAGAACAATAATATCCCATTATATTCATATACCATAACTTATTCAGCCATTACCCAACTGATGGGCATCCATTCAGTTTCTATCTTCTTGCTACTACAAAAAGGGCTATCACAAATATTTTTGCACATGTGGGTCCTTTTTCCCTTTTTATGATCTCTGGGATACAGACTCAGTAGTGACATGGCTGGATCAAAGGGAATACACAGTTTAATAGAACTTTGGGCAAAGTTCTAAATTTCTCTCCAGAATAGTTGGATCATTGCACAACTCCACCAACAATGTATTAGTGTCCCAGTTTTCCCACACACCCTCCAACATCCATCATTATCTTTTCCTGTCATCTTAGCAAATATGAAAGGAGTGTAATAGTACCTCAGAGTTACCTTAACTTCCATTTCCATTATTAATAATGATTTAGAGCACTTTTTTCATATGACTAGAAATGGTACTAATTTCATCTGAAAATTGTCTGTTCATATTCTTAGGGAATTGAATTTTAGAGATGACAACAAGTACTTCTCTATAACATGTTTATATCCCTAAACCCTATATATCTTTAGCAATAGCTTATCTTTCAGGATCTTAGAAATTAAGATACGTTTCTTTCCCCTCTGCAAGCTACATCTCAGATAAATATTCTCCGCTCATTCCTCTCTCCTATCCTTGTTCTGCTTCCTGTTCCTCCTGCCCCCATAATTATTGCAATCTCTTGACCCAGGTTTCTAGTTATGTTCTGCAATATTTACAGGACAGAATAAATAAGCATGTGAACATCTGGAGTACTTGGGATACAAGAGACATTGGGACAGTGGAGTATTTAGAGATTTTAAAATTGGAGAGTCACAGACTGCTTCAGTTCCTTGTTATTTTTCAGTCATGTCCAACTCTTTGTAACTCTGGAGTTTTCTTGGCAGATATACTGTAGTGGTTTGAGATTTCCTTTTCCAACTCATTTAATAGATGAGGAAACTGAGATAAATAGGTCAAGTGACTTGCTCAGAATCACACATGTAGTGTCTAAGGCTGCATTTGAACTTACAAAAATGGGTCTTTCTGACTCTAGACCTGGTACTATCCACTGTGCTACCTAGTTGTCCCAGTTCCTTAATGAAGTATTCTAAAACTGCTGAAAGAGAGAAATTCAAAAGCTTGGTGGATATTTTCTTAAACCTTCAGCACTGGGATAAGCAACCCCAGAATAATGCATTAAACATTGACTAAATTACCAGACAATGGTTATATCTGACAGCAGAAGCTCTCTTTTGAAAAGAATTAATATCTTTCTGCCAAATGTCTAATTAAAAGAAAACATTATCTTTCCATAGATGTATTGTCCTAACCATGATTTGTTTGCCTTCAGAGTAAAAATTAAGCCATATGGCACTCATTTTGAAACACTGCCATAAGTAGTAGATAAGACCATGACTTGTAGTGTAATTGTAGGGACTTGGAAAAGGCTTTTCTTGAGAAATCTATGCAATGGAGACAATGTCTTCTATATCATAAAGACAGTAATCTATATTTTTAGGTTTACATTTTTAGCTTTACAAAAGTTTACTGATGGTAACCCTGGTATTAGAGGTATCATAATCCTCATTTTACAGAAGAAAAAATCTAGATTTGGAGAAGTCACATCATATAGCTACAGCTATTGAAAGTGTTAAAATATGGTGTATAACTCTTGGTCTCTTTTAAACGGAAGTCTCATTCTTTCCTAAGATTTTCTGGCTGTTCCATTAAACTGTTGACTCACACGGAGCTTATATTCATCTAAAATTCCCAGATCTTTTTCAGGCCAACTGGCTTTCATCTTGAACTTGAGAATTTGATTTTTTCCTCCTCCTTCTTCTTCTTGTGATTTCATCCACATGGGAAACTCCCTCATGTGGAAACTTCCTCCACTGATACAGGTTGACATCTTCTCTGTAATTTAATCTTAGAGAATGACCTGGGACAAGGAAGGAGGAAAGCAAGAAGGTGTTTGCTTATGTTTTTAAGTTTACAGGTTTTAAGAAATCCACTAGAAACCTGCTCTGTCATTATAGCGTAGAGTGACTCTAAATTCTCAAAGGTTTTTCTAGTAAAGTAAAAGGTTTTTCTGGTAAGTCTCATCAAACTGGAAATGGCCTGTATGTCTATTGTCTGAAAATTAATCCTAGCCCAACTAAACTCAAAGGATCACAGCCACAGAACTGGGAGGGTTCTCAATGGTCTTCCAGTTTAATCTCCTCATTTTATGGATGAGGAAAGTGAGGTTCAAAAGAAGTAAATGATTTCCTAAAGTTATACAGCTAATATGTGACTGTAATGCTTGAAGCCAAGTCTTCCTAATTCCAAGATTGCACCATGCTGCCTTTCTAAGCTTGACATTTATCCCTATTAAATTTCATCTTATTGGAGTCAGCTCAATGTCTGCCAAGCTTTGCCAAGGTCTTTTTGGATCTTGTTTCTGACATCCAGTATGTTATCTAACCCTTTCAGCTCTATGTCTGCAAATTTGATCATGATTCTCTCTCTGCCTTCCGTCAAGTCTTTAATAAAAAAGGATAAATAGCTTAAAATCAAGAATAGATCCCTGAAAGGGCCCCACTGGAGATATCATCATAGCTGACCTCAAATTAAAATAATGACTAATCTTGAGTACAGTCAGTCAATTAGTTCAGAATCCATCTAATTGTCCTATTGTCTAGCTGACATCTCTCTCTCTTTCCCAAAGAATAGTATAGGTGGCAAACTCTAGAAAAATTAGATCTACAGGAATTCCCAAAGGAAACAGAACCTGGCTTAAACTCTTTTTGATGAAGCTCTGCTGGATCTCTCTGATTATTGCTTTCTTTTCTAGATGTATACAAACCATCACTTTAAAAATATGTTCTCTACTGAACCTGAAATCAAAGTGAAGACCCAAAATTGGCCTGTGTCTTCAGACTCTATTCTCTTCCTTCTTTTGAAAATTAAGGCCCCCACATTCTCCAATTGATAAATGGCCAAAGGATATGAACAGACAATTTTCAGATGGAGAAATTGAAACTATTTCTAGTCATATGAAAAGGTTCTCTTAATCATTATTGATCAGAGAAATGCAAATTAATTCAGCTCTGAGGTACCACTCTACACCTCTCACATTGGCTAAGATGACAGGAAAACATAATGGTAACTTAAAAGAGATGTGGGAAAGCTGGAGCCCTAATACATTGTTGGTGGAGTTGTGAATTGATCCAACTATTCTGGAGAGCAATATGGAACTATGCCCAGAGGGTTATCAAACTGCATACCCTTTGACCCAGCAGTGTTTCTATTGAGCTTATATCCCAAAAAGATCTTAAAGGAAGGAAAGGGACCCGCATATGCAAAAATATTTGTGGCAGCCCTTTTTGTAGTGGCTAGAAACTGGAAACTGAATGGATGTCCATCAATTGGAGAATGGCTGAATAAATTATGGTATATGAATGTTATGGAATATTATTGTTCTATAAGAAATTATAAGCAGGATGATTTCAGAAAGGCCTGGAGAGGCTTACATGAAGTGCTGCTAAGTGAAGAGAGTAGAACCAAGAGAACATTGTACATGGCAACAACAAGACTATACGATGATCAATTCTGAAGGATGTGGCTCTTTTCAACAATGAGATGATTGAGGCCAGTTCCAATGATCTTGTGATGAAGAGCGCCATCTTTACCCAGAGAGACGATTGTGGGAACTGAGTGTGGATCACAACATAGTATTTTCACTTTTTCTGTTGTTTACTTGAATTTCATTTTCTCATATTTTGCCCTTTTTGTCTGATTTTTCTTATGCAGCAAGATAAATATATAAATATATATACATATATTGGATTTAACATATATTTTAACATGTTTAACATATATTCAATTATTTGCCATCTGGGGGGATGGAGAAAGTGGAGGAAATTTGGAACATAAGGCCTTGCAAGGGTCAATGTTGAAAAATTGTCCATGCATATTTTTGAAAATAAAAATTTTTAATAAAAAAAGAATATTAAGGTACCACCTGCCCTTCTCCAGTCCTGTGTAACTTCTCTTGTTCTTTGTGATCCTTCAATTTATATATCTCAGCAGATAGTACACAGACTCACACTAGCCAAATTTTTTTTTTACCAGTTTATAAAACTTTTACTAGCAATAGTCCTTATTCTTAAAATTCATACTTCAAAACTTAGGACCTGTAATGTTGTCATAGTGGACTAGTTTCCTTCACAAATAGGAACTCTTCTATAATTTAGTAGACAGTCTTTGAGAGTTGCTGTGGCCAAAAGAATTCATTACGTAGTCTTCATCCAAATAATGAGTCTCTTTAATCACCATGGTACAATGGAAAGAGTATTGGCTTTGGAATCAGCTTACTGGAGTTCATGCAGCAATTAGGTGGTTCATTGGGAAGGAGGACTTGAATTCAAATCCAACCTTAGACATACTTATTAGTTGTACAACTCTGAGTAATTCACTTATCTCAATTGCCTTCCATATACAAAACAAAAAGAGAACAATGGGGTTCAAATCACATAACTTCTATGGGCTTCAGTTTTCTCATCTGTCAAATGAGGGGCTAGCTATATTGTGACTGAGGTTCCCTCCAACTATACATTCATGATATTTATGAACTTAGGCTAGTGCTTGGACAAAAGATATGTCCTGAAACATCATTGTTGTCTTCAGACAATAGATAGATGAGTTGGTATCAATTCTATGACTGTGATCATACTAGTTCTTAAACAATAGATGTAGAATCTATTGCCAAGGTCATGATAGGATCTATCAGAACTGCCACTCTGCTGGAATAGTTTTTGAGACTTTAGGGTCACCCTGGGCTACAATGAAACATCAGAGCAAGCAGTTACTGGAATATTATAAACCTATAAACTTTAAAACCTGACATCTCTTCCCTCCTTTCATTCTCTTTCAGTTTTCAGATCTCTCCTTTCTGACTCATATTCTCTGAGCTTCTGAGAACAACTGAGAAGGAAAAGCCATTTGCAGTAGATAAGTGACATGATTTTGCCAATATATTTTATAATTTGGGTTGGAAAATGCTATCCTAGCAAGTTTAAATATTTTGAGTCAAGTTTTTCATGAGTGAACCCTTGGGAGTACGAAAATATAGCCTGAGTCTAGGCAGAGTGTATATTCAGCATACAGATTGTAGGAGCAGCTAACACAATTAGCATTGCTTTCTAGGGCAGCTCTAGAGGACTTTAACCAAGTTCCCTAAAAGAACTGCGGAAGTCGATAGCTACCACCAGAGGGCTCAACAAAGATTTTGGCTATGAGCCAGGGTAGTGCAGAGAAAGTACCACTGAGCTGTCCAGGTGCTGAGGGATCAAGGATGAGCTTGAGGAGCATTCAAAGGAATCCTGCATGAAAAGTCAGCAAGGAAGAGGATTTAGCACTAGGTAGAGACCTGGAGGCTTGAATCACCTATAGAAACTATAAACTATAATATGGCAGTCCCACCCTTTCATTTCTCAGTGCAAAGGATGTTGGGGAAAGAAAATTAGTTACACTTGTATTTATTGACTGTTTACCACTTTCATAGCACTGTGCTAAGCTGCTGAGTTGTGACAGTATTCATAGAGAAAGCTAGAAGGGACCAGGTGGTACAGTGAGTAGAGCCCAAAGACTTAATCTTCTTGAGTTCAAATCTGACCTCAGACACTTACTAGCTTTGTGAGATTGGGTCGATTAATCCTGTGTGTCTCAGTTCCTCATCTGAAAACTGGCTGGAGAAGGAAAGGGCAAAACACCCCAATATCTTTGCCAAGAAAACCACAAATGGGGTCACAAAGAATTGGACATGACTGAAATGACTAAACAACAAATATCTCTTTGTATGCATATAGTATTTTCCAGCCCAAATCTA
Organism: Myrmecobius fasciatus; assembly: GCA_023553655.1. Taxonomy (NCBI): domain Eukaryota; kingdom Metazoa; phylum Chordata; class Mammalia; order Dasyuromorphia; family Myrmecobiidae; genus Myrmecobius; species Myrmecobius fasciatus. Next base: position 38,597 of record JAJPUD010011858.1, read on the forward strand.
TTGGAAATGTCTTGTTTCAATGTATTGCTGAGAGAAGCCAAGTTTATCATAGTTGATCATCACATAATCTTGCTATTACTGTGTACAATGTTCCCCTTGTTCTGCTTGCTTTTCTCAGCATCAGTTCATGTAAGTCTTTTCTGAAATAAGTCTGCTCATTAAGATGCTCCTTTGATTACGTGGGTTTTTAAAAGTAATATCAAGGAGGATTTCTTACAGAATCCTATTAATGATACTACTATCTTAAGAAAAATTTTCAACATAAATAATGGATTTTTAGATGAAATTTAATAATGTTTGAGAATTACACTGAATTCTGTAGTGCACAGGGTTCAAACATATAAGATAAATGTAGGTCTATTAGCAAGTCAGAAATTAAGTCAATAAGCATAAATGCTCACTATGTGTCAAGCACTGCATAAGCATGGGGGCAACAAAGAAACAAAAAAAATTCCTCTTTTCATGGAACTCAAAATATAATGGGGTATACAGCATGCAAACAAGTATGCACAAATATGAAATATATAGAATAATTTAGAAATAATCTCAGAGGAAAAGCCTTAGCTAAAAATGTGACTCCTCAAACAATTTTGGATATATGGTATGCTTATGTTTATTTTATATTTACATTTATTGCTTATACAGAGAAAAATGAGAAAAACTAAATATGTTTTTTTCCACATTGCTATAGGAGTAATAATAGTCCATTAAAAGAAATTTGTTTGCAAAATTGTGTGACAATTTGAGGGCAGAGCAAAGGGCTCTTTTATATTATTGTGAAATATGATGGCCTTTTCTTATCAAAGTACTAGCAAAAGTATTTGAAATAATTTTTTCTCTTGGTGAAAAGAATAATATGAAGTAAATTTATTTTATAACAAAAACTTTCTTTAAGGTATGATTTGGACTAGATGGCCACTGAAGTCCCTTCCAATTTTCAAATTTAGTGATTATGAGGTTCTATTATATAGGGTGAAATTTTTTTTTATTTGTTAGATTTTTTTTCAATTTTCAAAATATTTTTTAAAAACTGAGTACTCTAAATCAGTGCAAGATCCTTAAAATCATACTGAGTCAAAAAGATAATGTAACTGCCTTTATGAAACAATTTAAGCTATGGATAATAAATTTACAAAACAGCATTTTAATGTTTCCAATTTAAAAGCTACTTAGCCTGCAAATGAAATTGAAATTGAAGAAAATAAAGAACAACTGGTTAATCACTTGATTGTTCTACAAAAGTAATTTTCACTTTATTTTTAAAATCTATATAGTTTAAAATATGAATGGATACGTTCATTTGTTATAGAGAAATGGCCTATATTTGATGTTATTACATCTGAACAAGAACGGTTATTAAGCTTGTGATGGTAAATTGAAAAAAAATTGCTTGAGCCTGTAAATTTTATCTCCCTCTCATAGAATCAATCCTTTGCTTCTTTCAAGACACAGCTTAGGCACACCTTTTCAGAAAGCCTTCCCTGATCTAATTCTAGTGCCCTCCATCCTAACCATCCTGTATTTAACTACTTTATATTTGTTTTGTATTAATTATCTTTACATTTTTTCTTTTTTTTTTTTTTTTTTTTTTTGCTGAGGCATTTGGGGTTAAGTGACTTGCCCAGGGTCACACAGGTAGGGAATGTTAAGTGTTTGAGACCAGATTTGAACTCAGGTCCTCCTGATTTCAGGGCTGGTGCTCTATCCACTGCGCCACCTAGTTGCCCCTACATTTATTCTTATATACTTGTAGAGACTACATGTTTTCTGTCCCCCAAAACTCAATGGAGTAGGAATTGTTTCATTTCTGTCTCTGTATTTCTAATACATAGTATAATACCTGACAGATGTAGGCACTTTAGTATTTGTTAATTGATAGATTTATTTTTGCCTGAGAGTGAACAAAGAGCTCTCTAGTTTATCAAAGTGATGTAACTTTTTTTTTATTACTGTTCATAGTATCTTATTTGTGTGAAATGGGTTTTTTTCTGTAAATGCCATAAAGACAAAATACTGATCTTAATTAGAGATTGAAAAAGAATTAGAGTATCAGTGTTGACACTGTATTTTGAAAATTTTGTGCTAAAAATAAGCCTACCAATCACATTAATATTACTATGACTAATGTTTTTGAAATTTATAAAAATGAAAATCATAAAGGTTTTTATAAATAAGTACCTTGTTACTTTATTTGTATAATATGTTTTAAATTTGTATTAAAATGAGATAATTCAGACCAGTTCCAATGATCTTGTGATGATGAAAGCCATTTTTACAGCCACAGAGAGGATTGTGGTAAATGAAGGTGGATTACAGCATGGCATTTTCATTCTTTATGTTGTGGTTTGCTTGAATTTTATTTTCTTTCTCATTTTTTTTTCCTTTTGAGCTGATTTTTCTTGTGCAGCAAGATAATTGTATAAATATGTATGCATATATTGGATTTAACATATATTTTTTACCATGTTTAGCATATATTGAATTACTTGCCCTCTAGGGGAGGGTGGGGAGGAGAGGAGAAAAAATTGGAACACAAGGTTTTTCAAGGATCAGTGTTGAAAAATCATCCTTGCATGTTTTGAAAATTAAAAAAAACTTCAATAAAAAAGAGAAAAAATAAAAATAAAATAAAATTTGTTTTAAAAGAATTATGATAAATGCTTAATTTTATTTTATTAAAATGTGAATAGTGAAATTTATTTACATAAATTATTTTATGAAAATTATGATGAAACATCACAAATTTTAATTAAAAGTTTGGAAATCACTGCTGTAGACAATGGGAAAGGATTAAAGGATTTTGAACAAGAGAATAACAAGACAAAATCATTGTTTTAGGGAGTGAGTTGAAACCAAGGAATGAAATATTTGTAAAGAGAGGTTATAAAATTGTTATGATACAGTAGTACAAGTATAAGTTGAGGAGAGACCAAACTTAACTTGAGTAGCACTGGGAAAAGAAAAGAAGGGTTATGAATGTGAAAAAAAATCCCTCATAAGAAAGTACAAATATGGCAAATTCAAAAAATCTTGGGAAGATTTGTATGAACCATACAGAATAAAATAAGCAAAATCAAAAGAAAAAATTTTATCCCAAATTGCAATAAAGTAAGAAAACATAACTTTGAAACACTCCAGTATTCTGGTAAATTTGGTGACCAATTTTAACTTCAGAAGATTAAGTCTTCTTTTAACCTCTTAGTAAAGGGGTGAAAGAAGGACTAAAAGTCCTTATTGCCAATTCTGTAGGACTTCTGGTAAAAGGTACTATGCAATTCCAGCAAAAGATCTGGAAGAACCTGAATACTGATCAAAAATACTTCTTTACTTTCTTTATTTTTAAATTTTTAAGCGACAAACCACTTAATCCTGTTTGCCTCAGTTTCTCCATCTGTAATGTGAGCTAGAGAAAGAAATGGCAAACCACTCCATTAACTTTGTCAAGAAAACCCAAATAAGGTCATGAAAAATCAGATATTACTGAAATAACTCAACAATAAAAAGCAACTGAAGAATGAGTGAGGAGGGTGAATGACCTCTAGTTCATACTTTATGAGGATCAGCTGAATGAGATAGCATATTGACCTTGAAGAAGAAACTACACAAGGGAGATATGATAACTGTATTCAGGTACTCGAAGGGTTGCTATGTGAAAGCTTTTGACTTGTTTTAATCAGTCTTGGAGTACAGAACTACAAGCCACAAGTGGAAGTGACCATAAAGATTTTAGAATCAGCAACATGGAAGTAATGTCGGAAGCCATCTCACAGGCTTTGGTTGAGGAAGAAAAAAGGAGAAGAGCAGAGAACCAAGCAAGAAACTTGAGCAATCAGCGAAGGAGAGCCAGAAAGAAGTCAAAGAGTAAGAAAGAAAGCCAAGAATGCCCAATATTTTGGAAGCCAAGGGCAGAGAGATTTAAAAAGGGTCAGGAGTGAAAGGTGTATCAATGGTATCCAGTGCTGCAAAGATTGGGACTTCCTTAAGAAAAGCTCAAGAGAAAAGCTCATTAAATATGATAAGGAGGTCATATGAGCCACCACAGCTGAGCTGTTATAGTTTTACTTGTTTATTTTATTCATGTTTGAAGATAGAGGGAAAAAAACAGAGGTTAGGGAGAGATTAAGGATCCTAAGAAAAAGAGAATCAAATACTAGACCAAAAGGAGGAGACTCTTTTTTCCCCAAATGCTTGATGCATTATTTCTTGAATCTGAAGTCTTGATTATGAAGGCTATCATAGCTCACCATTTCTGGAGTAGTCTACAACCTCTTTCTGAAGATATCACTATTGTCTTGCTTTCTTTAAAGAGACTCCAAATGACAAACTGGTGTGTTGCTATTTAAATGCATTTGTACCATCCACAGCTGATGAGAAATCACCCACAACAAAGTCACAAGTGTGCTTCCTGCCTGTGCAGCTGTCTCCCTGGGTCCCTTTTTCACATATTCAGCTTGCTTGCTATATACCATTTCTCTGTTTTTTTGGACGTGTCAACTTTTTGATTTCTAATATGAGATGTTTTCCCTTCCAGGACCTCTAGAGATTTAAAATAGTCTGCAATTAAAGTGTCTGTCTCTCTGCAGCAATGAGTGAAGACTGAACACCTAGTAAATAAACAGATTTTAGGAAGATCTATTCATGAACTGGATGACAGCATTTGGCTGGGAATCTTGCTGTAGTCAGAGGAAAGAACTGATGTATCTTTCCCTGTTAATAGGTATTGCATTCCTATTAAATTAAGGATTTATTCCTATGATATCAAGGATTTTAGAGAAATAAGTGATTTTCTGGAGAGGGGAGAAAATGAAGAGGATGAAAAATCTGTGATTTAATCATCCCCCAAACTACCCTAAACTACCTCTATCAATGGCAATCAGCAACTTTTCTTTTCTTTTTTTTTTTTTAAGCTTTTTATTTGTATAACATATGTATGGGTAGTTCTTCAACATTGACCCTTACAAAGCTTTCTGTTACAAATTTTCCCCCCTATTCCCCTCCGCTCCCCTAGATGGCAGGAAGTCTACTACATGTTAATTATATTAAAATATTTGACAAGTCGAATATATGTATACATATTTCCATACTTATCTTCAACAACTTTTCTGAAATTTATAGTATTAGGAAGGTCCTTGGAACACTGAGAAGTTAAATATTTGCCCAGGACTACACAGATTGTATATGACCAAATTAGAACTTGAGACCAAATTTTCTTGACCTTAAAGTTCAACTCTCTATCCATCACATCAGGCTTTCTGTGATATCATACAGATACAAATGAATTCTATATGTCCACAGATCATTTTCATCTGTCTTTTTTTTTCCCAATGAGTTACCATTTATCACCCACCTTAGAAACAAGTCCAGTCCCAGATTCTTGTTTTGAGCAATCAATAATTCATCAATATATATGATGGCTTGTTGTTTCTGGTTGTTTGGCTCTTGTTGTTTCCTTTGGTTCTAATGCTCTTCCTTCACTTCTCTGATTATATAAGGAAGACAAGAATAGTATAGTGAAAAGAATCCTTGAATTGGAGTCAAAACACCTGAATCAGACTAGATATTCTCTGTGGTCCCTCCCAGTTTTAAATCCTTTCTATGCTCCTATTCTTTTTTCAGACCCCATCTCCACTTCCACATTTTTTTTCATGAAGCCTTTCAGGACTACTTTAACCCTATGTAATTATTTCCTATTCTGAACGCATTATCTCTCCTGCTTATTTGGAATTTATAATCGATTCCATTGTGTTTTAATTGTTTTACATGACTGTGTCTTCTCTTCACTGATAGACATAGAATTACTGAAAGTCAGAAACACTTATTATCAACCAACCTCATGTCCCATTAAATGAAGGGATTTGGAACAAAGGCTTGAACTGGAGGGTGATGTCTCACTTTGACTCCACTCCCCCTCTTTTTTGGTTCTTGTTTATCTTGTCTTCATTTATATGGAAGAACCAAATGATGGTGGGGAAACTGAAGACATCTAGACAACCCTTTTTTTGTTCTTAATTTATCTTGTCTTCCTTTATATGGAAGACCCAAATGATGGTGGAGAAACTGAAAACATCTAGACAACCCTTTTTTTCTTGTTTATCTTGTCTTCATTTATATGGAAGACCCAAATGATGGTGGGGAAACTGAAGACATCTAGACAACTCTGAGGTTTATTAGTAGACTATCCCTGAAATCATTAATAGAAGACAAAGGTTTGCAATTAAGAACTAAACAAGGAATATAAGGACTTTCTAAATCTAAGTCAGATAAAGGTTGGAACAGAATTGTTTCTACCAATGATTAAAAGGAGGAATGTTTAAAGGCAAACTAATGGCCTGCAAGCTCTATGTAGTTGCTGGCTATTCCATCTTCCAAAAGAATTTGATTCCTGGAAGATAAGACTCATGATGCTACAGACCTCCCTTTTTATGGACAGAAAGAAATCTAGAATTTTTTTTCCCAAAGCTGATGACAGTTGGGTGTGTATGAGGCCTCTATTTCTCATGAAAAGAATTGAAATTTAAGCCTCTGGGAACTATGGTAAAAGAAAGGTGATGAAGTTCCCTCCTCTTACAAGGAAGAAGTATTTCAATGGAGGTCTACAGCTAAGGTCTGAAGCCAGCTGCAGAAAAAAGGTCTAGAACCATATGGCCAACAAAATTTTAAGCAATAATCACAAGACCAGTAGAAGCAGCATAATAACACCATCAGAAGATAGTAGCATAATGATAAATGTGGAAATATGCTTAGAAGAATTGTACATGTTTAACCTATATTGGATTACTTGTGTCTAGGGAAGAGGGGTGAAAGGGAAGGAGAGAAAAAAATTGGAACACATGGTTTTGAAAGAGTGAATATTATATTCGATTTGTCAAGTATTTTAACATAATTAACATGTAGTGGATTTCCTGCCATCTAGGAGAGGGGTGGGGATTAGGGGGGGAAAATTTGTAACAGAAAGCTTTGTAAGGGTCAGTGTTGAAGGATTACCCATGCATATGTTTTGCAAATAAAAAGCTTTAATAAAGAAAAAATAAAATTATTAATACCTAAAAAAAAGAGAGTGAATGTTGAGGGGGGGGCAGCTAAGTGGTGCAGTGGATAGAGCACCAGCCCTGAAGTCAGGAGGACCTGAGTTCAAATCTGGTCTCAGACATAGCAAAAAAAAAAGAGTGAATGTTGGAAATTATATTTGCACGTATTTTGAAAAATAAAAAAGCTATTATTTTTTTTTTTTAAAGAAGATAGTAGTACAGCAGCATTTAAGGTTTGAATTGCTCATAGTATGTGTGTGGGTCCTGGCCACATGCATTCTCTATATAGATGCATCTTCATATATATACCCCAACCACATAGATTCCCAATGACTTTGACTCACCATCCATATTCCCAATGTATGTCTACTCTTTCCATTGCTGGTGTGTGTTTGTGGAAGAGTATGTTCCAGGTCAATGGGGAAAATATTCTACTGATGCTCACCCCATAGACTATTTCATTAAATGCCTCTATCAGTAGAAGTCCGTGAGCTATGTCGTTGAGTGAATGCAGATCCAGAGTACTTTAAACCTGGGTAGGTTTTCCGGGGTGAGAGGGAGAGTGTCTACATACCAGTGGGAGTGCCCCAAGTTGTTACAACATCTGTTTATTTTTGCAATATCTCTCAAATTTGCACCTTTCTCTCTCTGATACTCATCATCTCATGCCTGAATTATTACAGTAGCCTACAAGTAGATCTGCTTACCCTATGTCTCTTCCTACTCCAATCCAAAAATCACTTAGCCACTAAAATTATTTTCCTAAATCATGGATCTGACCAAGGCCATACCCTTACTCAGAAAACTCCAGTAGCTCCTAGTTGCCTCTAGGATCAAATACAAAATGCTCTGTTTGGCATTCAAAGCCCTTTATGATCTAGCCTTTTCTTCTTTCCAATCCTTACTTCCCAACATAGATTCTTCCATCCAATGACACTGGCCTTTTGGCCGTTCCATGAGCAAGACACTCCATCTGTTCACTCCAGCCATTTTCTCTGGCTATTTCCATATCTGGAACCCTCTCCCTCCCCTGCTCTATCTGTTGACCTCCCTAGCTTCTTTAAAGGCTCACTAAAATCCCACCTTCTATAAGGAAGCCTTCTTCAACCTCTCTTAATTCAAGTGACTTCTCTCTGTTAATGATTTCCTATTTGTCCTGTACACAGCTTACTTTTTATGTATTTGTTTACATGTTGTCTCCCTGATTAGATTATAAGTTCCTTGAGGACTGGAATTGTCTTGTAATCCTTTTTGGATCCCCAGCACTTAGCACAGCGAATGACCATTCATTGCTGTTCAGTTGTTGAATCAAGTCTAATTCTTCATAATCCCAGTTGGGGTTTTCCTGGCAAAGATATAAGAGCTGTTTGCCATTTCCTTCTCCAGCTCTTTCTACAGATGAGGAAACCAAAGCAAATAGAGTTAAATGACTTTCCGAGGTTACCCAGCTTGTAAGTGTCTGAAATCAGATTTAAATTCCACTCTTCTGATTCAGCCCTGGCACTTTATCCCTTCCCATGCTTGGCCATAGCAAGTGCTTAATAAATGTTTATCAATTGAATGATTTGCATGTTTAAAGCTTATGATCTAATCTAAGACCCTGAAGACAGATGTTAGCATTTGAGGGTGAGATGGTAGGGGAACCTTATAGCAATCGTCAAGCCCAACCCCTCATCCCTAGATGAAGAGCCTGAGACACAGAGAGGTGATGTTATTAAAAAAATAGAGAGGTAAATGGCAAAGCTGCAACTAAAATTCACACATCCTATCTCCTAGTTGAGGCTTTTCCCACCACATCCCATTGCTAGCCTTTTGAATTCCATATTACTTGGGTCAATATACTTAATCCACGTGTTTTATTCAGGTGGTAGTTAAAGTACTGTGGAATCCAATGTCTAAGACATCAATGTACCCCATCAAGGAATTTAGAATCTAGTAGAGTCATTAGCTATCTACACCAATATGTTTGGCTTGGGGCTTTCACAGAGAAGAAAGGATTTAAGCCTGTCCTTGAAATATATGGGAATTTCAAAGAGTACACAGGAAGGCAAGGTATCGTATAACTTAATTTTTAGCATAATTCCAGGCAGAGTAACATAGAGATAAATAATCTTGCCTAGTCCCTCCATTTTACAGATTATGAAACTGAGTTCCAGATAGGTGATGTGACTGCTCAAAATCTCAAAAGTAGTAAGTGTAAGTTTCTGGGCTTGAATCCAGCTTCTCTGAGACCAAACCCAGTACTCTTTCTACTATACTATCTCTAAAGACCTGAGCAAAGATATATAGGAAAGTACAGGATAGACTAGTTTATCCACGTGAGAAGATTTTTATCACGGCATAGATAAGGAAAGAAAAAAAAAAGCAATTTAGAATGAGATTATGTAAGAACTTGAAAACCACAAAGAAGTTTAGATTTTGCCCTGACAACCATAGGGGAATTATTGGAGGTTTTTTTTTGTTTTTTTTTTTTTTTAAATAATGAAGTAACTATCATGATCAAAGCAACATTTTAGGAAGGATTTAGAGGAGAGGAGAAATTTGGCTCATCAACTGTCCCTTTGCTGAAGTCATGGCTGTTCTTGAGAATCAAACCTTGCTATTTCAACATTTCAGGCTAAGAATTTTTTTAAAAGAAAGGAAAAAAAAAGAAGGGAGGGGGAAATGGAGAACTACCGCAGCCTGTCTGCTTTTGACATATTTATGGTGCAAAAGAGTTATTCTGGAATTCAGCAGTTGCCATGGTAATGTATAATCGCCAGGTCTTTACTGGAAATTCGAACAGCTGCCCTCATACTAATTATTGATCTACAAATCCTTCATTTCTTCCCCCACAGATGATTTTTCTTGAAGACAGGTATATCCGAGGGGAACAGCTTCATCCTGACAAGATTCATTCCTTCACTGTAAAACACATCTGTCTGCTTGGTTGAGATGAGGGATGGGAAATAAAAACTTCAAGGAAGAGACAATTGAAATTTGTTACCAAATGTGCTGAGTTCCTGGCTCCCGAAAATAGGCTACAATGCCCAAGCATCCTAGTCAGCTCTTCCCATGCATCATCGAGTTTAATTTCAGACTCTGGTGCATTTACATCTTTGCCTTACATCACAATACCATGTGACCATGCTGGGGGAATGAATGTTTGTTCTCTGTCCTGATCTTGCATGGTCCTTGGTTCCTTCTGTTTACCCTCAGTGTCCCTGTAGGGAAAAAAACTTAAGCCAAATAGGTTCTAGGTCATTTCTAAGTAATGTTGTTAAACTTTGAAAAAGGACAGCTGAAAACTGCAGCAAAGAATATCTTCAAAATGAGCTGATCTAAATGATCTTGAGCAGCAGTGTGATATATCAATGAATCAATAAGCATTTACTAAGTGCCTACTCTGTGCCAAGGATTGTACTAGGTGCTGGGGACACTAAGATAAATGAAATAGTCCCTGCTCTCAAGAATGGCACTTTTATATCACCATGTTGAGCACAGGGTGATTAATACTTTGATCTCAGCACAAAATCCCTCTCCTAAATTACAAAATCATTACAATCTGTGTGTGACACTAGAAACAGTACCCACACAAACAAAACTAAGTCCTTGAAGTATTAAATATTATTTTAGTACTTTTTTCTTTTTTTTTTTGAAAGATGTTTATTTATTTATTTTTTATTAAAGCTTTTTATTTGTATAACATATGTATGGGTAGTTCCCCAGCATTGATACTTACAAAGCTTTCCATTACAATTTTTACCCCCAACCCCTCCCCTCCCCTAGATGGCAGGAAGTCCACTACATGTTAATAATGTTGAAATACTTGACAAGTTGTGCAAGAAAAATCCTATCTACAAAAAAAAAAAAAAAAAGAAAATCAGAGAAAGGCAACACAATGCAAGCAAACCTCAATAGAGAGCATGAAAATGTTATGTTGGGTCCATATTTCATATCCCTATCTCTGGGTGTATATGGTTTTCTTCAGTGAACAATTGGAACTGGTTTTAGACAATTCTTTGTTGCAGAGAGCCAAGTCCAGCAGAATTGATCATCATGTAATACTGTTGTTGCTGTGTATAATGATCTCCTGGTTCTGCTCGTTTCACTCAGCATCAGTTCATGCAAGTCTCTCCAGGCCTCTCTGAAATCATCCTGCTGGTCGTTTCTTACACAGCAATAATATTCCATAACATTCATATACCATAATTTATTCAGCCATTCTCCAATTGATGGGCATCCATTCAGTTTCCAGTTTCTAGCCACTACAAAAAGGGCTGACACAAACATTCTTGCACATGTGGGTCCCTTTCCCTCCTCTAAGATCTCTTTGGGATATAAGCCCAATAGAAACACTGCTGGGTCAAAGGGTATGCACAGTTTGACAACTTTTTGAGCATAGCTCCAAATTGCTCTCCAGAATGGTTGGATCTGTTCACAGTTCCACCAACAATGTATTAGTGTCCCAGTTTTCCCACATCCCCTCCAACATTCATCGTTATCTTTTCCTGTCATTTTAGGCAATCTGACAGGTGTGTAGTGGTACCTCAGAGTTGTCTTAATTTGCATTTCTCTGATCAATAGTGATTTGGAGCAACTTTTCATATGACTAGAGATGGTTTTAATTTCATCATCTGAAAATTGTCTGTTCATATCCCTTGACCACTTATCTATTGAAGAGTGGCTTGAATTCTTATAAATATGAGACAATTCTCTATATATTTTAGAAATGAGGCCTTTATCAGAACCATTAAATGTAAAGATGATTTCCCAATTTGATGCTTCCCTCCTAATCTTGTCTGCATTAGTTTTATTTGTACAGAAACTTTTTAACTTAATATAATCAAAATTATCTATCTGGTGTTCAGTTAAGAGTTCCAGATCTTCTTTGGACATAAATTTATTCCATCTCCACAGGTCTGAGTGGTAAACTATATTACGTTCCTCTAATTTGCTTACAAAATCACTCTTTATATCTAGATCATGAACCCATTTAGATCTTATCTTGGTATGTGGTGTTAGGTATGGGTCAAGCCCTAATTTCTTCCACACTAGTTTCCAATTTTCCCAGCAGTTTTTGCCGAATAGTGAGTACTTATCCCAAAAGCTGGGGTCTTTGGGTTTATCAAACACTAAATTGTTAAGGTTATTGCCTAGATTGTCCTGATGACGTATCCTATGCCACTGATCGACTGCTCTATTTCTCAGCCAGTACCAAATGGTTTTGATGACCGCTGCTTTATAATATAGTTTTAGATCTGGTACAGCAAGGCCACCTTCATCTGCCTTTTTTTGCATTAATCCCCTTGAAATCCTTGACCTTTTGTTCTTCCAAATGAACTTTGCTACTATTTTTTCTAGATCTGTAAAATAATTTCTTGGGAGTTTGATTGGTATAGCACTAAATAAGTAGATTAGTTTGGGTAGTATTGTCATTTTTATTATATTCACTCGTCCTACCCATGAGCACCTAATGTTTTTCCAATTGATTAGATCTGATTTTATTTGTATGGAAAGTGTTTTGTAGTTTAGTTCCTATAGTTTCTGACTTTTTCTTGGCAGATAGATTCCCAAATATTTTATGCTATCATTCGTTATTTTGAATGGAATTTCTTTTTGTATCTCTTGCTGCTGAACTTTGTTGGTAATATATAAAAATGCTGATGATTTATGTGGATTTATTTTAAATCCTGCAACTTTGCTAAAGTTGTGAATTGTTTCTAGTAGTTTTTTAGTTGAGTCTCTAGGGTTCTCTAAGTAAACCATCATGTCATCTGCAAAGAGTGATAATTTGGTTTCTTCATTACCTGCTCTGATTCCTTTTATCTCTTTTCTTCTCTTATTGCTAAAGCTAACATTTCTAATACAATATTAAATAGTAATGGTGACAGTGGGCAGCCTTGTTTCACTCCTGATATTATTGGGAATGGTTTTAGTTTGTCTCCATTACATATGATGCTTGCTGATGGTTTTAAATAGATGCTACTGATCATTTTAAGGAAAAGCCCATTTATTCCTATACTCTCTAGTGTTTTTAATAGGAAAGGGTGTTGGATTTTATCAAATGATTTTTCTGCATCTATTGAGATAATCATATGGTTTTTGTTAGTTTGATTATTAATATAATTAATTATGCTGATAGTTTTCCTAATATTGAACCATTGCTGGTATAAATCCTACTTGGTCATAGTGTACTATCCTGGGGATGACTTTCTGTAATCTCATTGCTAATATCTTATTTAAAATTTTTGCATCAATATTCGTTAAGAAAATTGGCCTATAGTTTTCTTTCTCTGTTTTCACCCTACCTGGTTTAGCTATCAGCACCATATCGGTCTCATAGAAGGAATTTGGCACTACACCTTCTGTCCCTATTTTCTCAAATAGTTTGTATAGTATTGGAATTAATTGTTCTTTGAATGTTTGGTAGAATTCACATGTAAATCCATATGGCCCTGGAGATTTTTTCTTAGGGAGTTGGTTAATAGCTTGTTCTATTTCTTTTTCTAATATGGGGCTATTTAAATAATTTATATCCTCTTCTGTTAACCTGGGCAATCTATATTTTTGTAGATATTCCTCCATTTCATTTAGATTATCAAACTTACTGGCATAAAGTTGGGCAAAGTAACTCCTAATTATTGCTCTAATTTCCTCTTCATTGGAGGAAAGTTCTCCCTTATCATT
>JAJPUD010011859.1:0-52289 GCA_023553655.1 Myrmecobius fasciatus
GAAGATAAAGCAATATTATGAAAAATCAAGGGAAAAGAATGAAAGAGTATGTTCAATAGTGGCAGAAAGGACAAAAAGGATGAGGATTGAGAAAAGACCTTTGTCAATTAAGAGAAATCATTGATAATTTTGAGGAGAAAAGTTTTAGTTTATTTAGTTTATCTTATAAATTTTTTTTAGTTTATTTTAGTTTGTTTAGAATAATAATGTCAGAAGCCTATATTGCAGAAAGTTAAAAAGAGAGCAGTAGATTGATTGAGTATATTGAAGAGTATTGATTATAGAATAGCCTTCTTTAGGAGTAAAGCCACAAAGGGATAAGATATATAGAATGATAACTAATAGGGATTAATGGGTTACTTGAGACTTTTTGAGGATTGGGAGACATTTAAGTATTTATAGACAATAGGGAAGGAAATAATAAGCAAACATTTAAAATAAATATGAGAAGGGGTATGATAGAGCATACAAGCTATGCAAATAAAGGATTTAATTTTGCAGGAAAAGGACTATCTCAACACAAGAGATGGGTAAAAGAGAATGCATCAAAGTGATATGAGTAGAAGAGAGGTAAAGGAGAAATTCTTGGTGAATGACCTTTTTCCAGTGAAATATGAAATAAAGTTTATAGTTGAAAAGTTGGAGTTGGGGAATGCTATATCAAAATTTTAAGCAAGGATGAAAAAATTTGAAAAGAAGGAGCGAAAAGTTTGGAAAAACAACTTTGGTAAGTGGGATAGTGAGTCAATTAGGGAGACATAAGAAGCTTACTTTTCAGCCTTGTGTAGAGCCCTAGGACTTTGTGTTATCTGTATATCTTATCTATTATCTATAAACAGGGCCAACCACAGGAAATTTTTCCATCATAGTACTGAACACTTTTGATAGGTGTCTAACTCTGTTTTACACCTTGTCTGATATTTATTATCAATAGCCATTGAAAAGAATTCATTTTTAATGTTACATATTCTGAGGAATTCTGAATGACCTTGTTTATGCCTAGTTTATGCTTAGGAGATACTTCGCTATTGAACAATATATTTGCATTAAATAATTTTAATTACAAATCATATCTTTTTAAAGGAAATGATTTTTAAAGGAAATATACAAATCATTTCTACAGGAGAGATGAAATGGAGACATAGAGAGCCAGTTCTATAGCCAGAAATACTTGGGTTCATATCTTGCTTCTGTTATTCTGGGCAGGTCAAAAGTGTCAAGTACAGGGCCCCTGAGATGTTCATCAATAGTGTAACCTGAACCAAATAAAATTATAATTTGGAAATAATTAACAAAATAAAAATATAAAGAAAATACAGATAATGTTAATATGTGATTCTCTAAGTCAACATGTAGCAACAGTAATGCTTTTCTGTGGATTAGTGAGCTTCATTGTTATTTGAATTTGACACCATTTATTTAGAGGATCCTTTAAGATTATAAATGTCAGAGTAGAAGTTGGTCCTTTTCTGATAGATGGACAGAGATTCCTTATAGGAGAATTTCTTATAGTAAAGAAATCCCAGATTCATTCCCTATTCCTGTTTCTGCTGAGGTCATGATGAGAAAGAGCGAATTCAGGAGAAGATAACAATCAGTTCCTAAAGTATCTATTGGTGATTGAAAGAAACATATGATCATCCCCATTGTTTTCATAAATTGCAGCTCTCATTATTCTTCCTATTTTTTATTCCTAAATCATTTAAGTGATGATTGTTTGCAAATATCAAAGAATATGACATTGGAAAATAAGAATCAGTCTAAAGAGTTTCAACTTCCACAGAAAATAGCTTTAGATGTCTGGCAGAAATGAGTTTTCTTTTGAGAAAGATTGAAGTAGTTGCTGCAGCCTCATGCTCAACTGCTCACATCATGATTCAGTATTCCAGGGCCTTTAATGCTTACTGTAGAGTTACAGATGAGGTAATAATAATAATAATAATAATAATAATAATAACAAAACAAGGACAGTAACATTAACTAGCATTTATATAATAGTGATTATGAGCAGGCACTGCTAAACACTTTATAAATATATCATTTGATTCTTACAACAATTTGGGAAGTAAATGCTATTATTATCCCCATTTTGCAGTTAGGAAAATTGAATAAAATAGAAGTTGCCCATGGTCACACAGAGTGCTCTGTTGACTGGATCACCTCTGTAGCATCTCCAAGGATTTTTTAAAGCCTTTAGTATATGAGTGGAATTCAAATCCATTTAATAAGCATTTGTTATTTGCACAGATCTCTGTAAAAAATATTCCCTGCCATCATGTGACTTATATTCTACTCTTGGATACACCCTTAAATATGAGGTAATCTAAAGGAAGAAAAATACCAGCTAGATGAGTAAATCTTCTAGTAGAAAATGGCAACAAAGCTGAGGCTTGAAATAGGCTAAAAGATAAGTATACCTAAATCATTTTTTTGGTTGTATTTGGTAATGTGGTTTTAAGGATTCTTAAAAATTCAAATGAGGAAACCATGAAAAACTATTAGATTAATGTTAATTCTTTAAGATCATTCACATATTTGGAATTGGGGTGGGTTTCAGGCACATTAAGATCACAGTTTTGAGGCAGACTCATGATTTGATTTAATGTCATTATCCTCTAAAATTAACAAGTACAATAGTTATTACTAAATATCCATGTTAGACACTAAAGTATACTAAATAAATAGCATCTGGGAATCTGAAGTGAGGAACTGACTTAAAAAAATGGAAATACTAATAGTACTTGTTACAAAAATAGTGATCAGGTAGTGCACTAAGAGTACAATCCTAGTGGCTTTATAAGGCATATACCCTTGGAATTGTTAAATGATAAAGATAAATCCAGGAAGTATTACTAAAAGTTCTTTGGAGAAATTTGGGGAAAATCACTTAAGTATGATTCTGACATATTTGACATTCAATTTGGAGAACTATAATCAAAAGGATATATTAATGAACTGGTGGGAATAATCAATTAAAAACATGAAAAATATGTAGTAATTTTGCATAGAAGCAGAGAAATAAAATATGCCTTTCTAAGACTCACTATAATTCAATCAATGAAATCACCAATGCAAGTGTTTTTACAATGTAAGTTTTCCATAAATCTTATTTAGTATATAATTTTCAAGTATACAAAAATCTTAATCAAAAGGAGAGGCTGAAAAAAGTGACGAAGAAACAATTTAAATTTCCCATCATTACTGGAAGGAATGAGATATATAAAAACCCTAGAAAAAATTAGTATAGTTTTGTCTTAATAACTGAAACTGAAGATGATATATTGAGGGAAGAGATCGGCTATTTCTGGTATGAATTTTAGGGTAGCAACTTCAATTTTAGTCAAGTACTGAAAAATCCATGATTCCAATTACAAATACATAATCATTGTGAAGTAGCTTTCATTGTTGACAAAAGTAATCAGCATATTCCAAAACTGCTTTTACTTTTAGACAATGTCTCTTTAAGATTTAGATCTGACTCTGAGGTACTCCATTTTTGATTCTGTCATTCACTCTTTTAATTATGACCAAACAACCAAGTTAGAGAAGCACACAGCAATGTGTTGCAGAATATGTTGTTTTATCTCAATTACACTTTTCTAGCCCATAATTCTCTTAAGAGTATCTTTACTGAACAGATCTATAGGCAAAATTACAATTTGAGGGTTTTATGTATGGGCTGTGGAATAGAAACTGATTGCAGTCCTTAAGGTCCTTCTAAGACTGAACTACAGAGAAGTTAGTCACGTGAAGTCAACAGAGGCAGCTCTGTCACAGCAGCTTACTAGGATTATCAAACAGACATAAAGAACAATGAAGCTTGATAAAATGTATTACATGATAAAGTGGAAAAAGCCACAAGGAAAGTCTGAAATGGAATGTCAACTTTGTAGAAGCAGCTATGACAATGGTTGGAGCATTATAGCAATAGGAAATAAAAAATATATTTTGAAGAATATGGCTAACTTTAAAATGTATAAGATGACTGGAGAAAGAACATGTATCTACTATAGGAAAAGAAAACATTCTCACAACAATTAACAATATAGAAGAAAAATAATAACAGTAGACTTGAAAATTATGACAAAATTTTGAACAAGAAAATGGGAAATGGAAAACCTCTTCTGTCACTTATATCAGCCCTATTTAAAAGGACTTTGATATACTTAATATCATTCTTTTTTGTTTCTTAAAGAATTTTTGGGAGCTTTGGAGTAATATTATGAAATTTGTGGTCAAATTACAAAATTGTAAAGTACTTGAAGTAGTACCTTTATGTGTCACTTGCTCTGAAATATTACTACATTTTTGGAAATAGAAGAGTGATTAAAAATTAATGATGAAAACTACACAAAAGTTTTACCTTACATCACAAGAAAGTAAAAGTTTTGCCAAACTGAGTTATGATAAAAGTCAACACTCCATAAAGAAATTTGGAAGAAAACACTTGAAATAAAGCTCTAACTTTGTTCATATGCTTTAGTGTTTTTTAAAAAGTCATTTGCATTTGATTATATATAATGTATATTATTTTATATGTAACATAAATATAAATGGTTATTGCACCTGTGATTTTAATGATAATAAGGAACTCCCATATGAGGAATTTCTTTTTTTTTTCAATTCTTCTATACATATTAACACATTTATCATGCTGCACAAGAAAAAATCTGATTAAAAAAGGGGGGAAATGAGAAAGAAAACAACAATAAAAAAGGTGAAAATACTATGAAAATACATTCAGTTCCCATAGATGGAAGCAGATCTCTATCACAAATCTGCAGGAATTGACCTGAATCACCTCACTGTTGAAAAGAGCCACGTCCATCAGAGTTGATCATCTTGTTATTACTGTGTACAAGGTTCTCTTGGTACTATTTACTTCACTTAGCATCAATTCATGTGATCACTCTAGGCCTTTCCAAAATTACCCTGCTGATCATTTCTTATAGAACAATAATATTCCATAGCATCATGTACCATAACCTTTTCAGCCATTTCCCAACAGATGGACATTCACTCAGCTTCCAGTTCCTTGTCACTACAAAAAAGGGCTGCTACAAACATTTTTGCACATGTGGGTCCTTTTTCTTTTTTTGTTATTTCTTTGGGATATAGACCCAATAGAGACATTGCTAGATCAAAGGGTATGCACAGTATGATAACCCTTTAATCGTAATTCCAAATTGCTCTCTAGAATGATTGGATCAGTTCACAACTCCACCAAAAATGTATGTCCCACTTTTCCCACATGTCTTCCAACACTTATCATTATTTTTGAGGAACCTCTTTCAACAATGTAGAGAGGTACCTTCCCTGCCACAAAATTGTCTTAGACAGTCGATAAAATTATTAAGGCTAACTGTTCCTGACTCTGAAACTCTTGATCCATGGTATACATTATGTCTCTTTGAAATAAATTTATTGTGAAAAAAAATCATCACATATTTATCACAAATTTACCAAAAGTAAAAAAAAAATATGATGCAAATTTCCAATAAAGCTATTATATACATGATTCACTTTTCCTCCTTGGTGTATATTGTATTTTGAAATAGAAGAAAGATGATTTGAGTGGTGGTAGAAAAATCAGGCAATCAATTTAGCTTAAAAAACAAACACAACTTGTCAATATATAATTAACATATACTTTCCCTCTGAAGGATTATTCTCAGTTTTTCTGGGTAGGTGATTGTTCGTTGTAATCTTAGCTTCAATCCCTCCTAGAACATTATATTCCAAGTCTTCTGCTTCTTTAATGTGAAAGCTACTAAATCTTTTTTGTGCTTGCAGAATATTTTGATTTTTTTTCCTGACATCACATTATTTTCTCTGATTGGTATGTTCTTTAATTTTCTATTTTACCCTGTAGTTCTAAAATATCAGGACAATTTTTCTTGATAATTTCTTGAAATATGATATCTATGCTTTTACTTTAATCATGTATTTCAAATGATCCAATTGTTCTCTCTCCAATATTTTTTCAAGTTCTGTTGTTTCTATGATGAGATGGTTTATATTCTTTTCTATTTTTTTTTCTGTTGACTTTGTTATTACTTGAAGTTACATGGAGTCATTAATTTCCACTTGCCCAATTCTCGGCCTACCCATGAGCACTTAATGTTTTTCCAACTGACTAGGTCTGATTTTATTTGTGTGGAAAGTGTTTTGTAATTTAGTTCGTATAGTTTCTGACTTTTCCTTGGCAGATAGATTTCAAAATATTTTATACCATCATCGGTTATTTGGAATGGAATTTCTTTTTGTATCTCTTGCTGCTGAACTTTGTTGGTAATATATACAAATGCTGATGATTTATGTGGATTTATTTTGAATCCTGCAAGTTTGCTAAAGTTGTGAATTGTTTCTAGTAGTTGTTTTTAGTTGAGTCTCTAGAGTTCACTAAATACACCATCATGTCATCTGCAAAGAGTGATAATTTGGTTTCTTCATTACCTATTCTAATTCCTTTTATCTCTTTTTCTTCTCTTATTGCCAAAGCTAACATTTCTAATACAATATTAAATAGTAATGGTGACAGAGGGCAGCCTTGTTTCACTCCTGATCTTATTGGGAATGGTTCTAGTTTGTCTCCATTAGATACTATGCTTGCTGATGGTTTTAAGTAGATGGTACTAATCATTTTAAGGAAAAGCCCATTTATTCTGATACTCTCTAGTGTTTTTAATAGGAATCGGTGTTGGATTTTATCAAATGCTTTTTCTGCATCTATTGAGATAATCATATGTTTTTTGTTAGTTTGGTTATTGATATAATTAATTATGCTGATAGTTTTCCTAATATTGACCCACCCTTGCATGCCTGGTATAAATCCTTCTTGGCCCTAGTGTACTATCCTGGGGATGACTTTCTGTAATCTCATTGCTAAAATCTTATTTAAGATTTTTGCATCAATATTCATTAGGGAAATTGGTCTATAGTTTTCTTTCTTTCTTTTCACCCTACCTGGTTTAGCTATCAGCACTATATGGGTATCATAGAAGGAATTTGCTAGTACACCTTCTGTCCCTATTTTTTAGAATAGTTTGTATAGCATTGGAATTAATTATTCTTTGAATGTTTGGTAGAATTCACATGTAAATCCATCTGTCCCTGGAGATTTTTTCTTAGGGAGTTGATTAATAGCTTGTTCTATTTCTTTTTCTAATATGAGGCTATTAAAATAATTTATTTCCTCTTCTGTTAACCTGGGCAATCTATATTTTTGTAGCCATTCCTCCATGTAATTTAGATTATCAAACTCACTGGCATAAAGTGGGGCAAAGTAAGTCCTAATTATTACTCTAATTTCCTCTTCATTGGAGGAAAGTTCTCCCTTATCATTCTTGAGAGTAACAATTTGATTTTCCTCTTTCCTTTTTCTTATCAAATTAACTAAAGGCTTATCTATTTTGTTGGTTTTTTCATAGAACCAACTCTTAGTTTTATTTATTAATTCAATAGTTTTCTCATATTCAATTTTATTAATTTCCCCTTTTATTTTTCGAATGTCCAATTTGATATTTAATCAAGGGTTTTTAATTTGTTCTTTCTCAATTTTTTTAATAATAAGTCCAATTCATTGATTTTTTCTTTCTCTATTGTATTCAAGTAAGAATCTAGAGATATAAAATTACCCCTAATAACCCCTTTGGCCGTATCCCACAAATTTTGGTATGTTGTCTCATTATTGTCATTCTCCTGGATGAAATTACTGATTGTGTCTATGATTTGCTCTTTCACCCATTCATTCTTCAGGATTAGATTATTTAATTTCCAATTAAGTTTTGGCCTATTTTCTCCTGGCCTTATATTGCATGCGATTTTTATTGCATCATGATCTGAAAAAGATGCATTTACTATTTATGCCTTTCTGCATTTGATTTTGAGGTTTTTATGCCCTAGTACATGGTCAATTTTTGTATAACTTCCATGAATTGCTGAGAAAAAAGTAAAGTCCCTACTGTCTCTATTCAATTTTCTCCAAAGATCTATCATACCTAACTTTTCTAACAATTGGTTTAACTCCCTAGTTTCTTTCTTATTTATTTTGTGGTTTGGTTTATCTAATTCTGAGAGAGCAAAGTTGAGATCCCCCACTAGTATAGTTTGGCTCTCTATTTCTTCTTGCATCTCTCTTAATTTCTCCCCTAGGAATTTGGATGCTATTGCACTTGGTGCATATATATTTAGTATTGATATTGCTACATTATTTATGGTACCCTTTAATAAAATATAGTTTCCTTCCTTATCTCTTTTGATTAGATCTATCTTGGCTTTTACTTTATCTGAGATAAGTATTGCTACCCATGCTTTTTTTTTTTTGTTCACCTGAAGCATAATAGGTTCTGCTCCAGCCTTTTACCTTCATCCTATACATGCCACTATGTTTTAAATGTGTTTCTTGTAGACAACATATTGCGGGATTCTGGTTTTTAATCCAGTCTGGTATCTGCTTCTGCTTTATGGGAGAGTTCATCCCATGCACATTCACAGTTAGAAAAACTAATTCTTTATTTCCTGCCATCTTATTTACCCAAGTTATGTTTTTCCCTTTCCTTTCTCTTTTCTCCCTTCCCCCCTCCTCAGTACTTTGCTTTTGATGACCCCCTCCCCCAAAGAATACTCCACCCTTTATATCCCTTCCCCCATTTTTCACTCCTTTCCTCTGATTCTTCTATTTTCTCTTCTATTAGTTTATCCCTTTCTTTTCCTCCTTTCACTCCTAATACCCTCTAGCAACGGACAAGTTTCTCTGTGAAATCAAAAGTGTCTGATAAACACTTTTAGAGCCCAATCTGATGAGAGTAAGATTTACACAATGCTCATCTCCCTCCCGTCTTTCTCTCAATTATATTAGGTTTTCTTTGCCTCTTCATGAGATTTTACCTTATTTTTACCTCTTTTTTAAAATCTAATTTTACCACCTTTTCCCTCTTTCCCCCAGTATGATAACCTTTACCCCTCTAGTTTTCTTTTTCATATTATCGAAGTAATATCTAATTATACCCCCAATCTTTAAGTATCCCCATAGTAGAAATAAAGTTTTCAAGAGTCCTTTCCTTTTTACCTTTTTTTTATGCTTCTCTTGAGTTCTGTGTTTGGAGGTCGAATTTTTTGTTCAGATCTGGTCTTTTCATTAGAAATAGGTGAAATTCACCTATATCATTAAATGACCTTCTTCTTCCCTGGAGGATAATGCTCATTCTAGTTGGATAGGTTATTCTTGGCTGTAATCCGAGTTCCTTTGCCTTTTGGAATATCTGGTTCCAGGCCCTTTGATCCTTCAATGTAGAGGCTGACAGATTGTGTGTGATTCTAATTATTGATCCTCAGTATTTGAATTGTTTCTTTCTAGCTGCTAGCAGAATCTGTTCCTTGGTGCAATAGCCCTGAAATTTTGCCACGATATTCCTTGGGGTTTTAATTTTGGGGTCTCTTTCAGGAGGGGATCGGTGAATTCTTTCAATGGTGATTTTGCCTTCTGATTCTACAACCTCAGGGCAGTTTTCTTTAAGGATTTCCTGGAAGATAGTGTTTAGATTCCTTTTTTCATCATGGCTTTCAGGAGATCCAATAATCCTTAGATTGTCTCTCCTAGATCTATTTTCCAAGTCAGTTGTTTTTCCTAGGAGATATTTCATGTTTTCTTCTAATTTTTCATTTTTTTTTGTTTTTGTTTGACTGATTCTTGAAGTCTTATTGAGTCATTCACTTGCATTTGTTCAATTCTTATTTTTAAAATGTTGTTTTCTTCAGTTCCTTTTTTAGCTCCTTTTGTAACTGGCCAATTTGTTCATTGCACTCTTTTTCCACTTCACTAATTTTATTTTTCAGTGCATTGTTGTCTATTTCCAATTCACCAATTTTTTTTCAACAAATTGGTGTCTTTTTCATATCTCTTTTGCAGAGCATTATATCCTTCTTGCACTGAACTCAGTTTATTTTCCCATTTATCATCCAGCTCTTTTTTGAGATTCTTTATGCAATCTTCCAGAAAGGCTTTTTGCAAAGGGGACCAGGTTATATCTCCCTTGATGGCTTCCTCTGGATTTACTTTGTCTACAGGTACCTCAGGATCTGGGGTCTGCCTTTCTTTCTCTCCATAAAAGCTGTCTATAGTAAGAGCTCTCTTCTGCTTCTTACTCATTTTTTATTTTAATTTTTTTTAAAAGCTTGGGGTCTGTGCAAAGCAGAGAAGTGGCAGCTAGCTGTGGTAGTCTGCCCTGGGGCAATTCACCTACTTCACCTCCGGTACCTGCCCTTGGTCTAGGACCATGCTTTTGCAATGGGTTACAAACTGCCTTTTACAAAAGGCAGATCTGCCAGAGCACCTGCCCACAATCAGGGCAGAGTGTCCCGAGTGTCTCAGAACCTCTCACCAGCTGTTTGGAGTTTCTGCCACACTGAGCCCCGCCCAGTTTCCTTCCTCTCCTGGACGATGGGCAAACTGTTCACTACCACTGCTCGTCCCCTTTGACCCACTGAGACAGACCTTTATGAAGTTCTTCAAAGGTAACTTCAGCAAGCAGAAATTCTTAGTCAAAATATTTCTGGGTTTGTTGACTTAAAGATCAGTTCAGAGGCTTATTTTACTGTTGACTTGAGAGAAGGTCAGAGGAGGATACAGAGAGTTGCTCACTCCGCCATCTTGGCTCCTCCACTTGCCCAATTCTAATAAGGAATTATTTTCCTCCTTGAGGCTTTATACTTTTTTCCATTTGGCCTATTCTTCTTTTAAAGCAGGATTTCTAAAACTTTTTCCCCTTGTATCTTCTTTTCACCTAAAAAAATTTTATGTGACCCCCTGTATATAAAACAGGGTTTAAAATGAGTTCTTTTCTTCTGTGAATTTTTGTGCCTTTCTTTCAAACATTAGATCAATTCTGTTTCTTAAAGCATTTTTTCTTCAGTATTTTTGTGCCTCTAAGTTACTCTTTTCAGCGTTTTCTTACATCAATCACATTTCTTTTCCCAATTTTTCTTCTTTCACTTTTATCTCTTCCTTTGACTCTTCCAAGAATTCTTTCTACCAGTTAACAATTTTTTAATGGTTCTGCTTGTAGCTGTTTGCTAATCATTATCTTCTTTTAAGTTCATGCCTTGGTTTTCCTTGCTAACATAAGTTTTTAAGGTCAAATTCTTTTGTGTGTGTGTGTGTGTGTGTGTGTGTGTGTGTGTGTGTGTGTGTGTGGTCATTTTTCTAATTGATTATTTTGAACTTTATGTTAAAGTTGGGCTTTACTCCTCTAGAGGTGGGGAGGCAATATCTTAAAGCTTCAGACTTTTTCATGCTGTTGTTTTCTGAGCTACTTTTGGACATATGCAAGTTTTTGACCCTTTCAAGTTGGTGTTATCCTGGGAGAAGGAAGGTTTTTGCTTAGTTTGCACTTTCTTCTTGTTGTTTTATTTTTCCCAGGAAGGGCTTCTGCTCCCCTGCAGCTTCAAGTACTAGTATTATTTTTAATGCTACAATTATGACCTAGTCCCTTACTCTCCTACATCCACACATGCTAGTGTTCCTTTCCATCCTAGAACTGATCTAGAACTATTCATGGGCAATAAAGTTGCCAGTTAGAACCAGCTGTATCTCTGTAATTTCTTTCTGACTAGTTGCCTAACCCCCTTACCAACTCAGAGCTCTTGATGCTGTTGTTGCTGTGAGACTACCTCCAAAGTTCACAACTGGTGCTCCTATCAGATTAGGCCTGTGCTTACCCTAGCATTATATATTTCTCCTATAGACTTCCTAGATTGTTTTAAGTTCAAAATGATGTCTCCCTAAAACCTTTTGTTGGTGTTAATACTCCTAAATTTTCTGTGAGGTGTTATTTTTAAGTTTTTTGGAGAAGAATGTTGAGAGAGTTCAGCTGGATAGCAGACTATACTCCTTCATTTTGGCTCTCTTGCCCCATTTTAATATTTACCTCTCCCCCAATTTACTGCTGCATAAAATCGCAGGATAAGCAGAAGAAAAAGGAAGGAATAATAAATAAACCAAGACTTATGTTACTCAGTATTCTCACAGATTTCATGTATTCTCCTCAACTCCTGCTCTCCCATTACAATGCTCTCTCACTTGCAATACAAATTTGCAATACAAATTCTGTCATCCCTGCAATTATTTTACCCATTCTTTCTTATTTCTGTCCAAATCTTAGGACAATACCTTTCTTCAAGAGAACCAAATTATTTGTATTGAACTATAGATATTAATTTGTTACACAAAATGTTATTTATTTATCATTTAGATATGGAATAAACAATGTATGACTATCACAATAACAGTACATTAGATTGAGTTATTTTGACCTTATAGGGCAGTTTTAGAATTTGGATTGAAAAATTTGAGGAAAAAAATCATTAAACACAGTATAAAGTTTAGTAGGACTCACTGCTAATAAATAAATAAAAAAATGCATGGGATATGAGACCAGGAGTGACCAAAAACAAACAACCTGTAATTGGGTAAAGACGAAAATAAACTACCAACAAAACCCATACAATATTGTTGTGTTCAGTATTGACAATCTTGACAGATGTGCAGCACAGAAAAACAGAAGAATAATTCTTTATTTATGGAGCCCATCTAGAAACAATCTCCTTCCTATATTTAAAGATTTGGAATGTACTTGTAGGAGTCACAGAATTTAAGACTTTGAAGGGAGTTTAGTAACTATCCAATTCAGTCTCTAGAAAAAGGAATTTCCATTGTATCATACCCACCAGCTGATAATCTAACATCTGTTTGAAGGTTTCCAAGAAGTGGATTACCTACCATTCTTCATCTAATTGTTAGTAAGTTGTGTGTGTGTGTATCTGTTTCCCTGAAATAAAGTTTACATTGGTGTTTTTACAATATTCACTCATTTTCTTGCTTCAGATAGCAAGTTTAATCACTCCCAAACAAGACTACTTTTCAAATACTTGAGGATAGTTTTAATGTCTCTTTGATAAGCCTTATTTTCTTCACACTAAATATAACTGTTTTCTTGAAGTGATTCACAAAAGCCATGGGCCTAAGTACCTTTACTAGTTGCCCTTAGCATTTGTTATGTTTTAGTAAAGAACACAGAAAAGATGAAAAACAGGTAAAAAGAAGAAAGATATAACAAGTTTTGGAAGGATAGAATAACTAGGATGCCTTTTTGTCTGAATGTTTTTAATGGACATACTGCTGTTTCAAACACAAGCTTAATGCAATTCTGACCATGCCTTCCTTAATGTTTTAGATAATGTTTTGGTATGTATATGTCATAAATTTTATAATCTTGTCACCTATTGCAATTATCCTAGTTTTTTTATACCATATTTCTTGACAGCAAAGGAGATTAAATACATGAACAAGTTTAAAAGGTACATTTTCATCTATTCATCTGCAGTGACCTTATGGAAATAGGTGCCAACTATTTACCTTGCATTATTGAGATACAATCACACCTCAAGGAGTCATACTGGAAATCATCTTGAGATCTATGTGACATTACACACTATTATTTCAAAATAATATGGGATGTGCCCAATTCTTCATTATAATGATAAGCACCAATAGCAAGTTTTTTTTTCTTTGTACTTTTATGATTAATTGTAAGAAAACACAATACAATACAAATGATGTAGTACTGCATTTTAAAACCAGAGGATCTGGGTTTGAACCCTGGTTTTGCTATTTATTACATGTATGATTTTGGGAAAGTAGTTTAATTTACTTAGGTTTCTGTTTCCTCAGTTGTGAAAATGAGGGAGTGGAACTAGAGGATCTAAAACTTACCTTTAAGCTACAGGTCTATAATCCTTAATCACTAACTTGACATTTCTAATATCTTGAAGTACCATGGTTTTTCCTCTCCTCCATATGAAAAAAATACTCATTTTTTCAAGCACTGGTCCACTGATCTTGGGAAAGCTATTGAAAGGTTCAAAGAATCATAGAATCTCAAATTAAAGTAACACTTTAAAAATTACATTATAATATTTGCATTGATGGTTTCCACCCCTGGCAAGCTGATCTATTGTTTAAAGTTCTGACAGTCTTCAAAAATGAGAATCAATGTTGTCACAACATTGAAGTTTTTTAATTTGTTTACAATGGTTTCATTTTTTTTTATTGAGGCATGAAATTCATTTCCCCAAATTAAATTACTAGGAATCAGTTGATTTTAAGAGGAAACGAAGTCTTTGAGAGATAGATATTAAATATACCCTTTTTTAGATATGCCTATTAAAAAACCTTATTAAAATCAGAGTTATCTAAAAATGGAATAGGAGAGAAGGCATTTCCCCTCAGTGGAATTCTTGAAGCAAATTTAGATCACATATTTGTAATGGTCATGTATAAATTGTACTAAGTGGTATTTGAGATCTTTTCTAAATCAAATTCTTTCATAATATTTTCATATTTCTTTCATATTTTTTATAAAAATTCAATTAAAATGTAGATTTTTTTTGCTTTTTGCTGAGGCAATTGGGGTTAAGAGACTTGCCCAGGATCATACAGCTAGGGAATGTTAAGTGTCTGAGACCAGATTTGAACTCAGGTCCCCCTGAATTCAGGGCTGGTGATCTATCTACTGTGCCAACTAGCTGCCCCCAAATGTAGATATTTTAAAAATATTTAAAGGTCTAAATATTTTGTCAAATTTTAAAGTCTATATGACAATATCATTTTGTTAAAAAAGTTGTTCTTATGCAAAATAAACAATAATTTATATTATGTGTATAATACTTATTTTTTGCTTTCATTTTGTTTCCTGTTCACTTAATAATCATTGGACAAGTGACATTTTTCTACTTGGTTGATACATAGTTTAGGTGAAAATAGGCTAGAGTTAGATAAAAAGGAGATAAGCCCTTGTAATATATGATAGTTATTTGGTTGGCACTTATTGATTAGGTTGTGAGTTCTTTTCCAGAAGTGGTGGTAGCTTTGGTTCACCTATATTATCTCTTCTGGATCATTTAATTGACATTTGTTAGACAGTTCAGGTCAGACATTAACATATTCCTTCATGTGAAGCTCTGACATTCACAGTCATTAATTTGCAGACACTATTTTAAGTATCCCAATATCCCATAAAAATGATGAAGAATCCATCTGGGTTTCAGAAAAATCAAACCATATGTCCCCTGAGCCTAATGGTTATTATCCCCACCCATTTGCCTTTCTATACATCATTATTTCTGTTTAGTCAATCCATTATACAAAATTCCTATCATTCATCCAATTACTGTGCATGAGTTTACTTCGGTGCACTAGAAAGGCTAAGAAGAAAAAGCTGAATTCCTCAAGCATTTGCCAAAGAAAGAATTGGCACAGGGAATTCATTCTTCAAAATGTTGCTCTCAAGCCCATACGTTCTCTATGCTCACATGTAGTAAAACATTTCATAGTGAAATAATTCAGCAAGAAACTGTTTTAAAATGACTTTAGAAATATATAATTAACATTATAAACAACCATGAGCCTTAAGCATAGGCAAATACTTATTACCTAAGATGAACACTTAGAAGAAACACTCAATGACAGGAAAAGATAATGATGAATGTTGGAGGGAATGTGGGAAAACTGGGACACTAATACATTGTTGGTGGAACTGTGAACAGATCCAACCACTCTGGAGAGCAATTTGGAGCTATGCTCAAAAAGTTATCAAACTGTGCATACCCTTTGACCCAGCAGCATTTCACCCAGCAGCATTTCTATTGGGCCTATATCCCAAAGAAATCATAAAGGAGGGAAAGGGACCCACATGTGCCAGAATGTTTGTGGCAGCCCTTTTTGTAGTATCTAGAAACTAGAAACTGAATGGATGCCCATCAATTGGAGAATGGCTAAATAAGTTACGGTATATGAATGTTATGGAATATTATTGCTCTGTAAGAAACGACCAGCAGGATGATTTCAGAGAGGCCTGGAGAGACTTGCATGGACTGATGCTGAGTGAAATGAGCAGAACCAGGAGATCATTATACATGGCAACAACAACACTATATAATGATCAGTTCTGATGGACATGGCTCTCTTCAACAATGAAATGTTTCAAACCAATTGTTCAGTGAAGAAAGCCATATACACCCAGAGCAAGAGATATGAAATGTGGACCACAACATATCATTTCCATGATCTCTATTGGTTTGTTTGCATTGGGTTTGCTTTCTCAGATATTTTCTGTTCATTTAGATACGATTGTTCTTGCACAGCAAGATAAGTATGGAAATATGTATACATATATTCGACTTGTCAAATATTTTATTATAATTAACATGTAGTGGACTTCCTGCCATCTAGGGGAGGGGAGGGGACTAGGGGGGAAAATTTGTAATGGAAAGCTTTGTATGGGTCAGTGTTGAAGAACTACCCATACATATGTTATGCAAATAAAAAAGCTTTAATAAAATAAAAAAATAAATAAATAACAAAATAAAGAAACTAAAAAAAAGAAGAAACATTCAAAACAAATTGAGACCCAATCAATTTCCCAAATAGTTAACTTCAACAAAATGCAGGATGTATCGAAAAGTCTCATTTTAAAGTTCAATAAGGAACTAAGTCAAATTTGTAAGAAAGTATTTCCTAATTGATAAATGGTAAAAAGATATAAAAATAATTTTAAAACAAAGCCAAATTATTTACACACATATAGAGAAAAAATACTTCAGATTACTAATAGAAAATTCAAATGAAGGCAACTCTAGGTTACTACCTTGTCCCAATAAGATTGCAGTTGATTAAATTTTTTTTTAAATGGATGTTGGAGGGGCTACTGGAAAACAGGGACATTGATGAACTATTGGTAGAGCTGTTAATGAAAACTCTTATAGAACATTAGTTTATAACTATGCCTGGAAAGTTACTAAACTCTGAATAAACTTTGATCCAATACTATTATTACAACTGGGTTCATGCCATACATGCATACATATGTATATGTATATGTATGTATGTATGTATACGTATACACATACATGAACATGCTCGATGAGTAGAGAAAAAAAGTTCTTTATACAATGGCAAAGAAATAAAAACTAAGGGAATTGTTGAACAATTATGGTATAAGAATGTAATGGGATATTACTTTGTCATAAGAAATTATGAAGAGGACAGTTTCTGAGATACCTGTAAAAATTTGTATGATCTGATGCAATGTAAAGTGAGAAGAATAGTGAGGACAATTTAATAAAAATTGTAAAAATGAAAAATTTTGAATAATAACTTCAAGATCAATCATGATTCTGAGGGAAGAAGAATGCTACCTACCTACCTCCTGACAGAATTAATGGACTAAATAATCTGAATAAGATACAATTTTTAGATACAACCCAAATGGGAATTTATTTTGATGTTATTGTTCAGGTTTATTAAAAGATTTTTCTTTTTTTCTTCTCTTTTTTTCTTCCACAGGAGTGGAAAATTAATGAAAGGAGGGGAAACAATGATAATTGAAAAAATAAAATTTTTTCAAACCTAGTTTTCAAAATAGTAAAAACACCTTAGAGGTACAAAAGACTACCTATACTACAGAATACATACTACAGAATATTATCAGGTCCTCTTTTAAAGTTTCAAAATTTCATACATAGATTTTTACTACCTTTTGAAGAGACAAGGAAAACCATACACTGAAATAGGTGACACCAAGAACCCAACCACAAAGTAATATTGACTTTGTATTTCTATTCATCCTTTGTCGATGTCATTTTCTACTTTTTCATCAGTACAAAGTCGACAGTATTTTTAATAGTTTTTACTAGTTCGACTAACTCAATGATTCAGATGTAGTCTGATGCTTTTCAAAGTTTCTCCTTTTTACTTTATGTATCATTTGCTCCAACAAAGATTTGACCACATTGGAATCCTACAAATGGAATTCATCTAGAAACATAAATAACTACAATAATCTGGGTAATTCTTGCTAGCTGTCCTACTATTTGTATAAGTACGTTTATTTTTTCTACTTCTTCCTGAGTTTTCTTGCCCCTTTTTATGTACGATGTATGAAGATAGCTAGCTAGCTAGGAAATCATCTGTATTCCCTTCATTGCTAAACTATTTTAAGTGTGTGGAGTGCAAAAACAACGGGCCATCTTCACTTACTCAGATTCATAGACACACATAAATTTCGAAGATATTAAACCCAAACAATTCTCATCTGAGAGAAATCAATCCACATCTTCCATCCAACTTTTACTTGGGCTCTTCCCAAGTTCTTGAAGACTCGTAGGTCTATTACAACCAATGCTTGCCATCTCTCATACTTTATTATTCCTTTGTGTTTTTCGCAGCCTCAAAGTCTATACTGCAGTTGTAATGTATGAGAGAGCAGGTGCAGCTACTATTTGCTCTAGGAAGCCTAATATGTGTAAGAGTTTTGCACCCAAGACCTAGCTCTGTTGCTGGGGATTCCAGAACCTGAAGAGAACAAGACCAACCCCGCCCTCTCGCGGCGGTGATTGGCTGGACCCTCCCCTTAATGCGGAATTCTGATTAGTCAAAGTAGCTTTCCTTCATCCAGTTTGGAGGCGTGCTGTTTCTAAAGAAGGGTGATTGAGTGTTAGGCGGGGTAGGAGGCCACCAGGTTGGGGTAAAGGGGAAGGCTTTAGTGTCTTCTCGCCCAAAGGGTCCTTGAGACGCCTGTTTGTTTTTCCCGGCGCTTGGCTCCTCCCATCAATTCCACTTATTGGTCAAATTGGGTGGGTGGGTGGGTTCCTATTGGCTAGGGGGCGGTGTCTATCCTAACCAAGGGTGGGGGCGGGGCCTCCTCAGCTCTGTGCTTGCCCTTGTGTCTGGTGCTGGAGAGAGAGGGAGAGAAAAAAAGAGAGAGAAAGAGAGAGATAGAGAAAGAGAGAGAGGAGAGAGAGAGAGAGAGAGAGAGAGAGAGAGAGAGAGAGAAAGAGAGGGAGAGGGAAAGGAGAGCTGCTGCCGCCGCCGCCGCCGCCGCCGCCGCTGCTATTGCTGGAGTCTGAGCATCCCACTAAGCTGCTGCTGCTGCTGCTACTGCTGCTGCTGCTGGTGCCTCCTCCTCCGCCGCCGCCGCCGCCACCACCACCACCATCATCACCACCACCTCCACCGCCTCCGTCGCCGCCGCCGCCACCGCCACCGCCACCTCTGGCCCCACTGCCGCCTCCCTTCAATCCAGGGACAGAGCCAGCGGCAGCGGCGGGTGGCTCCTAGCTTTCTGCTGCTTCTCTCCCTGTCCCCTTTCCCGACTCCTTGAAGCCCTCGCCCTCATCTTCCCCCACACCCCGGAATCTCTGCACCACCTGCTTTGGCAGCCCCAGCGCTGGGACTTCCCCTGCACCCCAGGTGGAAAAGAAACCCTGAACCCCTGATTGAAAAGAGGCGCAACTAAGGTTGCACCAATTGGAGGAGGTGGAGGAGGAAAAGGACAAGAAACTATTTCACCCACGGAAATCTACATCCTGCTGGTGTTTTGCTACTGCTGCTGCTGCTATTGCTGCTACTCCTTTCCCCCGGGTTCAAGCACTGCAGAGGCGGTGGCGGCGGTCCTGCACCGGGAGAAGGGAACCAGCTGAACCTTTCACTTTTGTACCCCCTTCACCAGTACCTCCTGGTCCCCCCTTTCCTCTCCCAAGTCCTTTAGAGAGGTAACCATGATTTGGAAACGAAGCGCCGTTCTCCGCTTCTACAGTGTCTGCGGGCTCCTGCTACAAGGTAATCCCCGCCCCGCCGCTGGGAGCATCAACTTCACTTCCATTCCCTATCATCCCCACTTCACTCTACCCTGCATTTCCACTCTCTCCCGTCACCCCATGGCTTCCTCCATTCTGCACTATACGCCCCCACCCCACCCTACAAACTCCCTTGTGCAGCAGGGGGCAGTGGCAGTTTGCACTAGTAACTCCCCTAGCCAGGCTAATCTCAGCAGTGTGCTCTTTACTCTCTGCACCTTTCCCTCTTTCATTCACCTGAACCTGCCTCTTACTCTTCTACCCCTCCCATTCCTCGAACCCCTGGGCTTTTTGGCTAGAAACTTCTCCTTCTCACTGACCTCCCTCCCTTCCTCCCTCTTCGCCTCCTCTCTGTACGATCTCCCACACTACCTTTCATATTCCCCTCTCCACCTCCAGTCATCTCCTTTAACACCCCTCCCCACCCCCATTGAGCTGCCTTTTCCTTCTTCCTACCTCTTCTGCCCACCATCATATCAGTGTGTCTTTTAAAAGTGTGTGAGCTTGGGAGAGAGCAACAGAGACAGAACAGCAGCAGCAGCATCATGTGCATTGCAATAACATCCCCGGGGGGGAAATGTGTTGTAAGACGTGTCATTCACCTAGGAACAGAGGGAGACTATGATTTGTTTTATTTATTTTCTTAAAAGGAGGGTTTACAAAGACATTTCCCAAAACCTACTTTACCGAAAAAAAAATGACGTTTTTTTTTTCCCTTTTTAAATCATTCTGTGCCATTTCCATTTTTGAAGAAATAGAAATATGCTTCAGAGCAGTTACTTTACTGTCCAGGGATTTTCGCGTGGATTTCCTACCTTTTAATACCCCCGTAGCCACCTCTTTGCTTAATTAATATTATCTTTTTTAATGAAATGTAACAATCGCTGTGGCCGTAATGGAAAGAACTGCACAAAATGCTTTTATTATACAAATCACTGGATTTGGTTGTGGGGTGACGGGGGAATTAGGATGCACTCTTCCTAGACCTTTTAAAGAGGGGAGGGGTGTTAAGTAGAGGAAGGAAGTGCTGATTATAAAATAAATGGCCCAGCATAGAGGAGTAGTCCATTGAGAGAGGACACGGGGGGAGGGGCTGTAATGGGCATGATGTGGTGCTGTGAGGGTAGTGTAGGGATGTGGCTTTAGTGTGCGGTATAGAGAGGATCGAGGTGAAAGGGTGGTGGTTGGGAAATCTTTCCAGCTATGTTACTCGAGATTTTTTTCTTCAGCCACCTCTGTACCCTCTGCCTATTTTGTATTGATGCGGAAAGATAGAAGTTGACTGAATTTATTTGCCCCTGGGTAAACGAATTTGAAAGCAATACACACTAACCACCAACATGCAAACCCCAATGGCCCTTGGAGGATTTAAATGAGGTCAATAAAACATTATTCACCAAGTTCTTTGAATGCATTCCACCCATCCACTGCCCCCCATACACATTAAATAAGGACCATATATTATAAATATTTTTGATAATAAAAGGTATTTAACTGAATTAAGTAATCGACCTTGTCAAGAAATTTCTTGTATTTTGTTGAAAGTCTTTTTTATGCTATAGTTGCATTTTACATATATCATGTGCTTCTGTCTAAGAAAGGGTAGAAAATTCCTGCTTGCCCCCACCCTTAGGTGAAGTAACCACAGTGGCTTATGCATTCACTTGGGTCTCCAATACATGCAAAAACATGCATACCCAGACCCTATTTCACCTCTTAATAAGTTGCATTTCTCTCTCTCTCTCTCTCTCTCTCTCTCTCTCTCTCTCTCTCTCTCTTCATCGCTTGCCTTGGGCAGGAGGAGTATGTGGGGAAATGAGTTAATTTGGTGATTGCGATGAAATTTTACACTACTGGATATGTTTTTCCTGCCAATCTGTATGCTGGCCCCCGTACGTCATTGCAAAGGATCTGCTGCTGTGCTTGTGCGAGAAGATTATTTATTATAGGGCATGTGTGCAGTGGACTGCACCTGGGGGTCGCCTCTTCTCTGCCTTATACATTTCCCCGTGAATTGTCTATTCAGTGTGCTGCAAAATAACTGCGTTCTCTCTCTCTCTCTCTCTCTCTCTCTCTCTCTCTCTCTCTCTCTCTCTCTCTCTCTCTCTCCCTCTCTCTCCCCCCCCCCCTTTCTTCCCTTACGCCACCCCCACCTCAGTCTCATCCAAAAGGAGGATTTATTCTCTGCACAGAGACTTGATCAGCTCTATTCAGGACATTGGTGTTTCCTATTTTAAGTGTGTATAAACCAATGATTAAAACAGTGACGGTGCTTTTCACAGTAGTTGTGAGGAGAATTGAATAGGGGGTTATGTCAAGGAAAATACAGCTCTGCAAAGAACAGCAGCAGGTTCAAATAAAGAAAAGAAAAATAAAATATGGCACAAGCAAAAGGATGCAAACCAATCTGGGTTTGTGGAATTAGAAATACCTTAAATCAGGCCAGTATTAGGAAGCAAAAAAGAGGAGAAAAATAAACAAACCCAAAGCACTATTGGACTGTCTTCTCACGTTTATGGCTGCCTCACATTTATCAAGCAATGCTCCATAGCCACATCACACTTTGTTGATATTGTCAGTTCTTGCTGAAACAAATTGCTCTAGCTTTCTGGTTGTCTCAGCCTTGGTTGAAAGCATTGCTTCAGGGCTCTGGTTTTCCCCCTTTGGAACAAGGCTTTATTAGGACACCATTAAATTATAAAATGAAAGCTTTATTTCCTGGACACAGATCCAGGAGATACCATTCCTTTCCTTGTCCAGGGAATGAAAGATGGAAAGGGGAAACTGAACATTTTATTTTTTTCCAGAAAATCTATTCTGCAGAGTAGTAGTTTTGACTAAGCAAATACAATGTTCTATGAGCAAGAATTTATTTTGATGCTTAATTAGTCTTTTAATCATGAACTAGACAGCAATTTTTATCTGCTAAAATCACTATTCCTTTGGTATGTTTTAAAGTCCACACTTCTTGACAAGGAGACTTGTTACTCTTATTTGAGTTTCACATCACTATTTACCTTTTTATTCAATTAATTCCTTTCTAGTAGGGAGCAATATTGGCTTTTTGGCCTATTAATAGATGAAGTGGTAAACTAGTTTTGGAAACCAGCTACTGGTAAGATGAGAAAAGAAGTCTTATATACACTGCTGGACATTACAAAACAGAATAATGCTTAGTGATAGTCTTTCGGGTTTGAATTCGTTAGGTAAATAATGAAACAAGTCTCTAACCCAAAGAATAATATCCAATGTACCCTATTTGCAAATTATCCAACTCAATTTAAAGATTAAAGGACAAGATTTCCTTTTCCCTGGTTATGAGAGGAGACAAAAATAAAAGACAAAGCTTTAAAAGTTAGATGAAAATGGAGAAACTCATACAAAGCCATTCTGCCACCAAAACCTATCTTGCTAAAAAGTACATTTAGTTTAAATAGTAAAATAATTTTTTGCAAGCAGTAGAAAGATGCGTAATATCTCTTTGGATTAATGAATACTCTGGGTACTTTTGAGGTACAGTAGTGGATTGAGTATCCTTTCTGGAGTCCAGAAGCCTCCAGATGAGATCTCAGGCATTTAGTAGCAGAGTAACACTAGGCAAGTCACTTAACCCTACTTGCCTGACTAAAAGGGAAAAATAATATTGAATATTCCTAAACTGGGCAAAGTAATTTAAATGAAAAAGAACAAACATAATAATAAAAGGGAATTTGAAATCTATAAATGACTCTACAAAGGATACTCTTAAGAGACTTTCTCTTTGGCTTAGTGTTATATGCATACACATTAGGACCAATTTTAATTTCAAATACATTTTGGAACACATAAATGCATCATTAAAGTAAGCAGAAGCCTACTTGTTCAGGTTGAAGTTTCCCCATCCAAAATCAAAATTATTCAAATGTTAATGATTCCCAAAGAAACCTGATTATTCAAAGACACACTAATGACTCCTTCCTCTCACTTATCACCTTTAGTATACTAACCTTTTCTTTTTGTTTTGTGTATAGAATATTTTATGTATATGTATATCTCTCTATATTTATATATATATGTATATCTTTCCTCCTTCCTGTCTTGACCAATCTTTAAAATTTAGTGGCAGCTCCACATAGGAGTTTCACAATAATTATATATAGTAGCCAGAACATAAAGTAAATTTACTTGAGGATTAATTTGTCCACAAATTTATAATTCATATATGGCTTATTCTCTTACTCCTACTTTTCTTTTTCCTGTTTTTCTGTCTTACTCCTACTTTGATTCTATATATTTCCAAAGTAGTTGGGGATATAAAATGAGAAAAATCTAAATAGCTGCTCAGGTGAAGAGTCAATCAATACATTCCACTTGCTCTACAAGACCAGATACATTAAACACCAGAGGTGGAGTATTTTTTTTTTCACAAAAAAGGAGAAAAGTATGAAGACCATGTACTGTAATGAAAAGACTGATGTACTGAATGTTAGGAAACATTAATCCTAATCTTTCCTGCCCTTAATTAGTTGAAAAATTTGGGTGAAACCTCTTAATGTCCTTGGACTAGTTTCCCCACCTTGAAAATAAAGGAATTAGATAAAACAGTTTTTAGGTACTTCTCTGGTGTTAAAATTCCATGATGATGGCGATTTAAAATAAAAAAATACATATATATTTATATATTTAGGGATGGCTAAGGATTAACTTTGAAAGACAACTGTTTGTTCATTTGTAATATGGAAAGAGGTAATGATAAGACCTACTTAACACTATTGAGCTATTTGGAGAATTAGTAAAATGTGGAGATTTTTAAATTTTTTTTAAACTTGGTAAATGTTTTGGATTATACTAAAATAATTTAGTACTTATAGTATGTTGATATTTGCTGTTTGAGTCATTGACATGAATTTTGTGCTCTACATTAGAAAGATTCATATTTTCCTTTTTCTATTTTGAAGAGTCCTTTTTAGAGATCCTCTCTATAAAAATAAACAAAAACCTCCCTTGCCAAAGGCAGACAATTTAACTATAGCAAATTGACTAGATGAGGGGAGGAAAAAGAAAACCATAAAACACCATGAGAATGATGATAGGCTTAATTTTGAAGCAGTTTGCTTATTTTAAAGATGCTGACCTCTTTGAATTGCTCTATTGGCCACTGTGGCAAGTATTTAATAAGTATTTTAAATCTAATTTGTTACAATAGAGATACATTTTTCCCTTTGACTAGTATAATTATAGTTTTTGTTAAGTAACTAAGTAATGGTTAATTATAAGGTATCCATAGGTTTATTGTAAAAACTTTAAATCTTAAAGTTTTAAAATGGGAAAAATGGTAAATACAAGTGTTTCTCAAGGATGTCTATGCATAGTAGACGCTGAATGAATGTTTATTGATTTGAACTTGTATGTCTTTTTTTGAGTTCCGTGTGCTTGTGTGTGTGTGTGTGTGTGTGTGTGTGTGTGTGTGTAATATCTCTTTGGATTAATGAATACACTGGGTAATTTTGAGGTGCAGTGGATTGAGTATCCTTTCTGGAGGCCAGAAGCCTCCAAATGGGACCTCAAGCATTTAGTAGCAGAGTAACACTGGGCAAGTCACTTAACCCTACTTGCCTGACCAAAAGGGGAAAAGAATATTAAATATTCCTAAGCTTGGCAAAGTAATTTAAAGAAAAAAGAAAAAACATAATAATAAAAGGGAATTTGAAATTTATAAATGACTCTACTAAGGATACTCTTTGACTTAGTATTATTTGAATATATATGTGTGTGTGTGTATACACATATATGTATATGTATATTCACACATTTATCTTGCCAATATTTTATTTGGAAATGCCAAGCATTTCTAGAGTATAATTCTGTAGAAAGAAATCTTTGCAAATTCTTCTTGTAAAGAGGTGGATCAGGATTAACCTAGAAGTGTAGATGCTGAAACTCCCTGCTATGTGATAATGCACGTAGTATCTAATGCCTTAAATGTACTGTGCTTCTGAGAAAAAACAAGAAAACTATCAATTCATGATATTGAAACTCAAAGTACTTTTACAACATGTTGTGGACAAATGTTTTTTTTTCCTCAGTTTTAAACCTATTTGAAAACAAAGAATAACCCTGAATAACTTTGATCAAAAAGGCAAATAATAATGGATAGAAGATAAAAGACTATTTTGCTTTGAGTTTTAGTCAGAGGAACATTGTACAAAAATGGAAATGTAAACTTTGGTGGGGGGAGTTAGATTCCAGGGGACATAGATTTAATTCTATAAAAATAATTAATAATGCCAAATTGAATAACAAATTCCATTAAAAGAGTTTGGTCCAACATCTTGTTGTGTATGTGATACCATTATCTCTACCTTATGAAAAAGTTGTCATCTTGTAATTTTTCTTCATCACATTTCACATTTGCACATATATAGTGCCATTCAAATAAACAGGAACTGACAGTTTATGTATTTGTACACTGTGTATTTAGTACTATTTATGACATTCTATAGAGATTAAATGTAATTTGAGCCATGCCAAAACCTTAGAGAATTTTTTATCCCTGGCCAATGTTATTTATCATATAAACAAAGCCAGTAGATAGGTCCCTTAACAAATTAAGAGTTGTCATTATGGATGAACTGCCAGAATAAGCCCATCAAATAACAATATAATTTATATAACTTTTTATTGCATTTCAATTTGCTATTGAAAAAAATGTCACATTATGCATATTACTTTTTCTCCAGGAAATTAGCCCCGTTTATACTTACTGTTAAATGATTTACCCATGAATTGAAACAATTATTATGAGGCTTCTCTTTATTTTTATTTTGCTAACTAGTTCACTCACTCAGAGCTTAGTAACTTAGCTTTGCTTCCAGCTTATATATCGAGCACTATTTTGCAAAGGAAGTATATGTCAACATTTATTCTTATATAGATTACATTATGTGATTGATATAAAGCTAAGAGAATACCAAGCCATTCATTATATAGAAAATAACTGTCTTCTGAATTTATTTTTCTTGACAAATTCTAAATGTCGAATTGGCTTAATGTTTGAATTCTTTTGGAATCATAGTAAATATATTTAAAAAGTAAGTCATGTTAAAGATTTTTAATTGGTAATGATTTGAATATTTAGTGCAAGAATCTAAATAATATTTTTTTTAAGAAAGAGGGAAGTGATCTCTAATTATTCACCTTCAGAGCTTACTGGGTAAATTAATTTTGTCCTTTTAGAAAATTTTAGAAATTTCAAATCTTTGAAATTTAAATTTCTTTAGTGCCATAAGTTTGGTATCTTGGGGGCAATTGGGGTATAGACTATTAATATTTTTCTCCCTCATTACTTTCAGGTTACTTACCCATTTGTTGGTGGTAAAACATAAGCTATTTATTTTATGTATAAATGCGAAAAATTTGTATTAATTTCATAGTCAGATCATATATTTCGTACAGTAGCTTTCTGCAATTAAAAAATTACCGATTTGAAATATTCTGTGTTTCCATTGATATCTGAATAGAGGGCTGAGACTGTAAGATCTGTCATAGAAAAAAACATTAATTATTCACATACTTTAAATTACTTTGAAGCAAATATTAAGACATCAATTTTCAAAATTGGGGATAACTTATGAGTCAGTATGTTTGACTTAAATATTTTAAATATCTTATTCATGTTGTATAGGAAATCTGATTAGTCTTAATTGAAGACATGGTATATATGAAAGTGTACTTTGGAAATGACTTAAAGAAAATTAAAGACAGTAGAATTTTTGGATATGGATTAAATTCTTTTTTTAAACCAATTTGATTCCCTAATACCTTCACAACTTAGGAAATTCATTACAGTTACTATACATGTTTGTTTAGAGTCACCTCTGCAGCAGAGTGTGAGAGTGTCATTTTTGACAAGGATGAATTGCAGACTGCTAAATGCATAACTGTTATATTGATTCAGTGTAATTTATAAAGCCACTTAATTTGTTCTTGCAAAAAAAAAAAGTTTTTTTAGAACCTTTGCTGAAAATGTTGGTATTTAAACATGCAGGGGATCCTTAGATCCCCTTAGATACAGAGTATGCAATTTAAATATGCTTCTAATTTATTAATCTTAGCATTTTATCTTCTAAGGTGAGAATCTTCTTTCATACTACCAATATTGATATTCAGTCTTTATAATTCCCCTTCCCTTTGCCTCTTAAAAAGTCAGTTTAGGATGCTGCAAAAAGTATTAGGAATTCTAACTAAAACTGATTTCAAGGGGACAGAGATTGGGAAAAAAACCACAATAAGCCAAGCGCATTATATTCATTGCTTTATTGCACTCTGTTTTATAAACTGAAGCCTAAGCAGTGTAACTGTTTTTCTCCCTACTCCCTAGAAATGTCTTCCCTTTTCGTATGAAATAAAGTGCCAATAGGAAAGGTTCACCTACAGAAAATAATGGGAAACAGTAAAAGAAAGGGAAGTTTTCCAAGGGCTAAATTCTGATAAAAACTTGTCCAGATTATATTCTGTCAGACACATTCTACAAACTATAAAACATATGCAAGATTTTTTAATAAAAGATCAGCTTGCTTAGTCTCAATAAAAATGGTGGGAAAGAAGAGTGAAAGAATTTTAGTTTGCCAGCCAAACAAACAGAAAAGCTTGGCCAAGCAAACTAAATTAGCATATGCTCTGCTGAATATTTCCCTGTTGTTACATAATCCTTTTCTAATACGAAATCACTTCTAACACTTAACCCTTTCAGAATATGTTTAATACCTTCCCTCTATCATATTCATAAATTGTCTGTTTTCCTGAGGTTCTGCTGGACTACAGTATGCATTATTGGTTGAAGAACCCTTAGCTCAAATTCCTCTTTTCCCTCATTTCTACATATAAATTTATTTAAAGGTGTACATTTTGGAGGCAAAAGAACCAACTTATTTAATATTGAGTGGTTTAAATAAGTATTTTAAGCTCCTCTTTCTATTTCTTATGAGAAGCATTCTTTTGAAAATACATTATTTGTATGAGGTAATCCTAAAGATTTTTAAAACTCTATTTACATTTACTGTGAATTCTTTGTGCCTTAATTATTCATGTGTCCTCATTTCCAAACCTTTTCAGTGATCATATAGGGCAGAACACGGTGCTGGTTGTAAGTTTGCCGTCGTGTCTTAATGTGTATATGACATTCGGAGAAAGATACATCATAAGGCAAATATATCGTTTTGAGTCCAGTGTAGGAAGAAGCAGTTGGTAACATTAGCTATTCTGCCAAGATGGAAAGAAATTGATCATTCCAATACATAATAATGTATCTGTTATTTCCAAATAGTTCTTTGCCCTTGTAGTTAACATAAAAATGAATATTCCTTACCCTGAATAGAAATGGTTCACTTCCTTTTTATAGACAAAAAGAAGTTATATACTTTCTTACATTGCTTTTCTTACTATGCTTATTCCCATCTATTCCCATTTCCCACAAAAATAATTTTACATTGAAGTTATAAAAAGGTATCACCATGATTTTGTACTGAAGTTATTAAAAGATATGTCTTGTGCTTTAGAGTAAATACTTCAACCAGCTTTTTTTTTTTTTACCATTTAAACATTTTATTCCTTTGTTTGAAGTTACAATATTTTCAATAATGACTTAAAATAATGGCAATGTTTAAAAATTTATGGGTAGAAAATAATAAGATTTTTAAAAACTGAAGTTCAGACTCCTTTAAAATATCTAGCACCCAATTCTGTGTACTACTGGTTGATTATTTTCAGGATTTTTGTCTTGCCTTTTATTCATGAGAAATTAAAATCGGAAGAATTTAGGGAGATATTGTCATTGTTTTCTCCTTCTCCCCTTCTGTCTTTCCATCTCAAATGTACACGGATTAATCTTTTCCAATATATCTAATCTTCATACATCCCCTTAATTAAATCTGAATAATATCCAAGTACTTTGTTTATATCTGCCAAAATGTCAATATTATATTCTGAGTAAAATAAATGTTTGTATTGATGAAGGTTCATTTCTATGTAATACACAATACAATAAAATTGACACTAGGAAAACAAATGCTTCTAAATAATGATCTGTTTTATATAAAGTAATGATTCATCTTTTATATCAGAATAGTCAATGCATATTTGCTATGCGTTATCCTTTGTATATGTATTTCTTTGAACCAGGAGTCTTGAGTAGGCAAAACCTTAACTCTTTTTCTACTTAGTA
The DNA here is from genome assembly GCA_023553655.1 of Myrmecobius fasciatus. Classification (NCBI taxonomy): domain Eukaryota; kingdom Metazoa; phylum Chordata; class Mammalia; order Dasyuromorphia; family Myrmecobiidae; genus Myrmecobius; species Myrmecobius fasciatus. The sequence continues at coordinate 29,894 of JAJPUD010011859.1, forward strand.
AAAACCACCTTGCACATGTAATTCTAAATGCCCGATTGAGACAGATTAACTAAGCTAACTCAAATCTAAATTATTTTTCATTACTAGTTGTAGTAATTAATACTCCAGGATAAAAATCAGGAGCACATGAGAATTATCAACTGACCTGGATCTGCCATATTATTAGTGCCATGGTCTGCTTTTATTGTTACTAGGCTTTGTAGAAGGCTGATTAGTTCTTGTTTTGCATAACCAGAGTTGTTGTTGCCAGTTAACTGAGATTAAAGCAATATCATACCACAGGATTTATTTTAGGCTTTTAAAATTTAGTAGTGGTTTTTATGCTTAATAATTTCTACAAAAAAAGGATGTATATTTACAATAGTAACATTTGATTAATATTGCTTAAGATTTTGAAAACAACAGGGATAAAAGTATTATAGAGTTTCTAGGAAAATTGAAATATTCAGAAAAAGCAAGCACTATATAATATATATATAATGTATACAATTTACATATCAAAGATAGCTAAATATGATAGATTTCTTATTTTAAAAATAAGTTATTTAATATTATATGATACTGTTTTTATGGTTGGAATGTTCCTAATTATGTAAGTGGCCTCAAGATTTATCAGATCACATGATTTTGAAAATCACTCACTATCTTTTTTAAAGAAAATTATTAGTGTAAGCTCATAAACAACTTTTAGAAATCTAATAATTGAACTATTTTAAGAATTTGGATTTAATCAAAGTCCCATTTTTTCACATGGTCATTTCAACTCATAACTAAAACACATCTAGGCCATCAGTTTTACATAATCACTCCTAAAGTAACAGCTTTTCTGTGAATACAATGCCATTTTTAGGAGGCCTAATTAGTGACGAGGTGAAGTTAATATTCAACTTTCTTTTTGCTTTGCACTGTGATATTTAATTAAATTAATTATGTCAGTATTTCAGGAATAATTTCTGAAAGGTTAGGCTAAGTGAAAAATATGTGGTGGATTTTTAAATTTTATTTTTCCCTTTAGAAATGTAGATATATCTAACTGTACCTCTTAACTACATTTAAACATAGATAATTAATTACTGGTATATTAAACTTTCATTTTTCTGATTTGTAGCATTTAAGAGAATATAAATGATACTTTTTGTACCTCTGCCATATTGAATCTTTTCTTACAATTTAATAGAATAATGCTGCCTAAAGTGGTCAGAACACTCATATTTTTCTCCAGAATATCTAACCTAAACAGAATTATTTTGAGAGAATATCAAACTAATTTTCCATTGAATTTGCAGAAAGAGGAAAGAAATGATACCATGCCATTTTTTTGAAAGTGTAAGCATTTGAAATCTTTTGTCTAGCAGTTTGCATGAGACCCTTTGACGCAGCAGCGTTTCTATTGGGCTTATATCCCAAAGAAATCATTAAGGAAGGAAGGGGCCCCACATGTGCAAAAATGTTTGTGGCAGCCCTTTTTGTAGTGGCTAGAAACTGGAACCTGAGTAGATGCCCATCAACTGGAGAATGGCTGAATAAATTATGGTATATGAATGTTATGGAATATTATTGTTCTTCAAGAAACGACCAGCAGGACGATTTCAGAGAGGCCTGGAGAGACTTGCATTAACCGATGCTCAGTGAAGTGAGCAGAACCAGGAGATCCTTATTCGCGGCAACAACAATACTATATGAGGATCAGTTCTAAGGGACATGACTCTCTTCAACAATGAAATGCTTCAAACCAATTCCAATTGTTCAGTGAAGAAAGCCATATACACCCAGAGAGAGGGATGTGAAATGTGGACCGCAACATAACATTTTCATGTTCTCTATTGAGGTTTGCTTGCATTGTATTTCCTTTATCGGATTATTCTTTCTTGTAGATACAATTTCTCCTGCACAAAAAATGATGTGTGGCAATAACTATACATATATTTGATTTCTTAAGTATTCTAACATAATTATCATGTAGTGGATATCCTGCCATCTAGGGGAGGGGTGGGGAGTAGGGGGGAAAATTTCTAACAGAAAACTTTGTAAGGGTTAATGTTGAGGAATTACCCATACATATGTTTTGCAAATAAAAAGTATTAATAAATAAAAAAAAAGAAGTTTGCATGAGGTCTCCAAGTTTTGTATAGGGTATGTTTCATACTTGCTGTCTTGTCTTATACTTTTACAAATATATTTTATTGATGAAGGAAAGTAAATAAAGTAGTATGATGCCTAATTTACATAATTTTCTCTTTCTATGAGAAAAGTTTAGTTATGGATGTGATGCGGAAGACTTTCATTGTAGCCCCTTTAGATTGTAATCTGTCCTTGAAGACAGGTGCTTTTTTTTTGGCCTCTTAGCATTATGCCTGGCACAAAGGTGGTGCTTCAAATTTTTTGATTGATTGAATGAGTGCCACAAAAGTCAAATCTATGTGCGTGCATGCGTTCGTGTGTGTGTGTGTCTCTCATGATCCCTTCGTTGATCTGCATTGATCATCACAAAATCTTGGCTCGGCATGTTTTAGAACTTGGTCTAATCCTTTGTGAATAATTTTATTAAGAGCTCCTTTTGAAATAAAAGTTAACTTGCTTCATCAACTGAGCCTTTTTAACACAGTTTAATTTACTTTTTGTCAAGTTATCAACTGCAACCAACCTGGATTAATCAATTGCTAATTCTCCCTAATCATATTTTAAAAATTAAAATGTTTTTCTTGTGGTTATTCTGTTCATTAACTGAATGAACAGAAGTAGTAGACTCAAACCCATTCTCTGGAATTTCTATGAAAATTCAAGATTTTAAACAGAATTTTAATTACTTTAGATTAAATTAGGAAGCAAATCTGGAAGTGTTGCAATTTTTCTTCTAGGCCTAACCTTTTAAAAAAAAATCCCTAGCTTACACTTCCATCCCCATATCATTAGGTTAAAAAATGTACCTGTATGCTTTTTCCAACAGGAATAAAGTATGTCTGTAGGAGATACAACATCACTTTATCAATAAGTAATGCTATAAACTTCATTGTGCTTTTAAGGTTTTTCATTTGAACTTGGATTAAATAACTTATTTTTCTTGGCTTTTTATCCTGAATATATTCTCACTATGACACCAGCTTTTTTTAGTGCAACTTGAAAGAAGATAATAAGTGAACGAGAAATATTCAAGCACATTGTATTCTAACTCATTTTTTTTCAAGAGGATGATTCATGATTCATAAAGGCTCAGTGGGCCAGAACAGTAAATGACCAGGTCAGCAAAGAGAATGTTAGGGAGAAGAGGTCTGTGAGAAGGATCTATGTAACAAGCAAAAATATTTAGTATTTTAGAACTGAAGTTCTGCATGAGCAATTCTGATGCTACCAGTGACAATAATTTTTAAAGAGCTGCTGATGCCTCAGGGAAAACATTTTAAAGTACCCATCTAGAAACAGTGCTCCTTGCACTGTTATATATATTAAAGGTTTCTTTCTTACATTACAATAAATTTCATATGATTAAAATCTAAGCCTTTTCAGTATTATTTCTTTAGTGTATAGTTCAAATATTATTCTTTAGCCTACCTTCTGGTAAAAATGATAGAAAAATTAACTAAATGTTAACCAAAAACTATTTGTTGAAGGGAAGAAAAACTAAGGGAACCTATTTTATGAAAGTGTCTTTAAAATCCTGTCTATTTCAACAACATTTTATGGAAATCTTCAGTTTTGTTTTGTTCATTATATAACTTTGATCTAATATATTCCTACAACATACTATTGTACTTTCATATCTGAAAAAATGTTCTGAATGATCTTCATTTTCGTATTAAAATGATGTATGGCATGGAAGGGAGTGTATATGTTTATAAAATATGGTATGACATCTTTGATTATGTGTGTATGTCAATATGAAAATCACATTAGTTGTGATATAGCATATTTATTACCAAAATGGAAACTTCTTTTTAGGTATCAACTTGTAACACACCATGCAGTTCTAAAACCTTAGTTTGTATAAATTTTTTTTCCCCATCTCTTGTTTAAAAACAAAACGAAGAAAAACTAACACAAAGGTTTAGGTGAATTTTCTTTCATAAATATTGATTTATGTAAATAATTTAATTATGAATCAATCACATGTATATATATATATATACACATATGTCTCTATATACATATGTGTAAATTTATAAAACTTCTTAATAAAATTAATTCCGTTGACAAAGGAAGCCAGTGATGGGTCTAGAAACTTTTATAGAGAGAACTAGGTGGTGCTGTTCTTTCATCTTTGTATCTTAATTGAATTCCTTCTTACTGTTCTTGATCTTCAAATTGCTTTCTCTAAGTAGTGCATTAAATCAGAATACACCTTTCACATATCTAATTCCCAAATTGTATGTTAGTTTTGATTTTTATTAAATTTTCATAATTAAAAAATAACTTATTTTGTAGTGACCAAAGATGTGAGGATTTACAAAGTAATTTATTTTACTTTTAAATCTTTCTACCCATGTTTTAAAGTTGATTTTTAGCTTTTTATTTATTGTTGTGTCTATTAATAGATTTTGTAATAGAATATCTCATCTGTTGTGATATTAGTATAATGCAAGTTAGTTGTTTTCTATAATAGTAAAATTTCTATATAGATTAGTAAAGAATATAGTAGATCATTTTGAAATAAATAGCACCAGACTTGGAATTGGTAAGTCTTGAGTTAAAATTTAGTGTTATATATCTACTAGCTTTATGATCCTGGGCAGTGTTTGCCTTCTAAGTTTATTGGGAGGATAAAATGAGATAGTAATTATAATGAGTTAACACAGTTGACAGGTGCAGAGTAAATACTTAGCTATTATTATTGTTGTTAGTGATATTCAATATAATATTTATTTTAAAATTGTGTTTTTTCCTTTGTGTTTTAATTGTACATAAATTTACCTGCAATTTGTCTCAGAGACAAATTAAAATTTTCTAATTATGAGAGCTTTTGTAAATCATCAGATCTATTATTCAATGGCAATTTAGAATTTTATAAATTATTTTTTAAAAAGCAAGATCTTCTAATAAAATATTAGTTATGTTTAGTCATATTAGTAAGGCTTAGTTAGAATTAGAGTTCCTTAAACTTTTGAAGTAGAAATAAATAATGAAGAAAATAAAGTATTTTTTCCCTTGCTGTGAAATGGAGACAGCATATCCAAATTATTAAGTTAAATTAAATGATAATTTGGTTAGTGGAAGACAGTATAATACACAACCTTGTTTTCCATAATAATTTTATGGTCTCTTTGGGAGTACATTGTATTGCATAGTTTTATATGATTTTTGAAATTTTGAATATGAAATTACAAGGTTCGAACTTCATCCTTATGCCTCCCTGGAATATCACATATCTTAGTTATATATGTCTCTAAAAAAAATTAATGAATCCCTCCTCTATCTAGCTATGTACATACTTTAATGTTCTGTCTTAGTAAATAACACATACACAGTCTTTTCTATATCTTCTATATCTTATCTATGGAATACAGAATCAATACTATTTTCTAAAATTGATTCAAAAGATGTCATTTTACAGTAGGAAAAGACAATCTGAGAAATAAACACTGTCTAGACAAGTATGCCAAGTTGAGAGTTACTACATGTCTGTGTTTAAATATTGCCCCCCCCCAACTAAAGTAAGGCTCTAATTGAATTGGGAATATGCCACAAAATGTTTAGAATTGGCAAATAATAATTCTGAAAAATTGCATAAGGGAAATGGAATGTTTTTCACCTGAAGAAGAATGAGAAGTAGTAACTTAGTAATCAGTGTTCAAGGACATGGAAATTTTAGAAAGGTGGTAATCACTGATAAATGAATTCAAGAGAATGTTTTAGTTGAAACATTAGGAATTTGGATTAGATATAAGAATTGACTTAATTGAGAAATTTATAGTGCATATATGTGTGTGCATTGATGTTTATACTTGCATTTATGTATACATACATGTATTAATACATGCATTCACCCATATATCTTTTTTTCATTAAAAAAATGAGCACTTATTAGCTGTGTGACCAAGGCCAAATAGCATGCTATCTTAAATTCAGATAATTGTAACCAAACTACTTATTTCATAAGATTTCTATGAGGAAAGTCTTTGGTATATCAGAAATGTGAGCTATTATTCATTGCCTTGTTGGAAGTAAAAATGGGAATCTCATGAGAATCAGTGATTTCAAGATCACTATTATGACTGATGTCTTTTTAAAAGATATCTAAATTTTGATTTAATAATCACATTTTAAATTTATTTTTATTTAATAGAGAAATTGGGCATAATTTATTCATTTCTTAGTAAAAATATGACAAACTATAAAATTCCAGCAAATTTTCTTTTTTGTCAAAAGTGATACAAGGATGAATATCAACAAAAGTCATTTCAGATTGGGACTATAAATACAAGGCCAGAAAGAAATACTCTGTTCCGTTTAAGGATTGTCTTGTGGTCATGATCTTATTTATAGGAAAGACTGAATTGAAAAAAGGAGAGCCTTTCTCTCCACTTACTTTTGATGAACCTTAATCTCAGGCAAGGTAGCAGAGGCATTGACTGCTGGTAATCAATTGCAGCAAACATTATCCGGGCATCCCCTGGATCTCTTCCTACCTCTCCAAATGCTTTTTCAGATTGTCTTGAAGGAAATCCATCTTCTTATCCTGGCACATTTAATCACCATTAAAGGACTGATTTTTATGGGATTCTTGAAATGCTTGCATATGGAAAGGAAGAAGTAAAAAGTTAAAAAAAAAAGTCAAAATCATTAGAATTGGGATAAAAGTAGTGAAATGGATTAAGAAATAATCAAAATAGTAAAGTATGTCTTTAAGAAAATTAAGTGGTGGAAAAAAGAAAAATAAACACACATATGTACATATATGTATATATATTCTCCATTTGAAAAGATTTGAATTTGAGACATTTTCTGAGAAAAAATTTGCAAATGGTAAATGAAATTTAGTGGTATCACAAAAAAACAGGACTTTAATACCACGTATCAGTGAATCTCTAAGTAATTTATATTTTTATAACGTTACAAGTTATATTTCTATAGGACAGGCACTAAAATATTGACAGATATTACTAGATTCAGTCATGTAACAATCTTACTGGTATACTTAAGTATACCAATAAATGAATATGATTTGAATGTCGTTAAGTAGCATGTAGTAACATATATAGCTTACATATATAATGATTTAAAATTTATCATACATTTAAATAATTTGTTGATCTAAAGTAATTTTATTCCCATTTTACAGAAGAGGAAATCCAGATTAAATGACTTGCCTATGATTACAGTTAAGTAATTGAAATGGGATTTTCACTCCTTTGCCCCGATGCTAAGTTCATTGTTTTAACCACTACATATGTATGTAGGCATACACATGCACATCATAAACATGAATGTTGAGTCAAAGGGTTATAAAAATAAACATGTTTGGATGTGTAGAAGGAAGTTATTTTATATTGTCATTCCAACTTTTGTCTTTAGGACAGATTATTCTTAAATTCAGTAAATTAGTCTTCAGTTCGTTAATAAGCACTTATCAGATATATAATATAGGTGGAACGCTTTGCTAGATCTTGGGGGTATCTATGAAGCATGCTGAAAATAGTAAATGCTCTCAGAATTTCCAATCTAGAACATAGCTATTTACAACACAGCTATGATGCAAAATGGCATGTTATTTATATGTATGTTCTATATATTCTTTTTAAAAAAAAAAAACTTTGTTTTGGACCTATAATTCCATTGGCAAGGAAATCTTCCTATATAATAAATAAGAAATCTCAATAATCCTTGATATAGTTTTATGATTATTTGTATCACTAAATGATCACACAGCTAGTATACATCACAAACAAAATTTGACTTCTTGTCTTCCTGGCTATATGATCAGCTCTCTATACACTACTGTACTCTGTCTTTACTGTAAGAATGTTACAGAAAAATTAAAAAAAAATGAATTCTAAGGTGGAAAAATGTATTTCTAAAGTATGGATCAGGAAGAATTGGAGAAGACTTCATGAAGACATGGTTTTGGATTGAGCTTTAAAGAATAAAAAGGAATTTGACAGACAAAAGGGAAGGGGAAAAGAAAATGTTCCAGAATGAAGGAATAATATAAATAAAGTTGCTAAACCAGGAAAGTAAATCATGTATAGGGAAAAAAAACATTGATTTAGAATGTAGTCTATGGCAGGTGATAGTGCCATGTTGTTGAGGGCTTTGAATGCTACAGAGATGAACTTTGGATTTTAATTTATAAGTTATAGGGAGTCATAAAATTTCTGAGCATAGGGGTGACACAGGTACTAGTCTTACAAAGGATGTGATGAAGGTGGAACAATTGTTCTGGAAAGACATTAGGACATAGTAATATGCCAATTTTTTCTAAAATATTGGTTCTTTCTTTCACATACTCTTTGTCTTCAACATTGATAATAATTTTTCTTGTGGAAAATAAATTAGAGAAGGGATCATATGGAGAATAGGAGGCATCCTTTTTAAACCCTGGAATGGAAAGTGATGCCAGTTCTAGAAGAAAGGCTCAATAAGATTTTCCTGGTCTCCTAAATAATAAATTATCATTCGAATTCATTTTTAAACATTTTGTTTAGGTATCATGTTTTTAATATACTTGTGTTCTGATAATTTGATATACATAGATTCTTGTGGAATGACCTGGGAACCTGACCATTTTAAAAAAATTGTTTTTATGGAAAAAATGCATTTTACTTTTCCAACAACTGAATTTCATTGAGACTTTTAGACTTAGGGTCTGCCTTTTTAGAGAGCTACATAAGGTTTTCTCCCAAAAGAGTATAAACAGTTAAATCCTCATAAATCTGGGGCAAATCAAAGTAAAATTGTTTATAGACAATCTAGAAGATCAGTCAGCAGCCTAATCAAATGACAGACCCAGATGCCATTCTAAGCTGCCAACACAGTTGCTTCTTGGGCCTGCCAAAAAGTCAGATGCAGCTGCAAGGGAATAAATGTTCCACCCATTGCAGATTTTACAATTGCCATAGAAAGAACAGACTTAGAAAATCTAATTCATGTGATTCTCATTTGACTTCCCTGTTAATAATTTTCAAATTAATTTGATGTGAGCTGTAAAAATATGTAGACGAAGAATGCTACAACATAGACTTTTAGTTAAATGACGATAATATTCATGCTTTGAAAAGAAACTAAAATATATTATTCATTTTTTTCTTTTTCTTGTTTACCTTAAATGTAACAAATTATTGTTGGATGTTGGGTTGCTGTGACACAGTGGGTGAAAGGAAAACACAAATTAGTTTCAAGTTATATTTTCATATTTTTCTGATAATGTTATGTCTGTTTAAATACTAGTTTTTATGTCAAAAATAAAAGGTAATTAAAAACACACTTTGTGCAGTGGTATCTTAGACATTCTGTATAAACGCTGTTAGTCATTTGGAAAGTACCACACTAGTGAATATGTAAATGATAGGATAAGCTAGAAAGACTCAGGGAAATGAATTAAATATTTTCTCAAAAGAAATATTTATGTAGTAGTGGTATTACAAATTCTCCATGAGAAAGACTAGAATTATGTGCATAAGCATGCTAGATTGAGGGTGCAATAGACTAGGAAGAACAAGGGAAGAACCTGACAGTTCAGTCCTTGCCAAGCCCACTATAGTGCTTTATAAATCATGTAATGAGCTCTTTGGAGGAAAGGTGGTATATAAATGATTTAACAGTAACATTGTCAATAGAAAATAAATTATTTCCATTTCTGGTACTGGTTGCCTGAAGATAACTTGAAAGAGCATAAGAAACATCTCTGTACTATAACAGAAACATCTCTTACTGGCCTGCTTTTGACTAGAATATATGACTAAATGGATTTTTTTCTTTCTTTTAAGTGTTAAATATTTTCCTTGAAAGGAGACAAAACACATCATCTTTTTAATCTTATTTTTGGAAATATTGGTTTTAGAAACCAAGTACTTAGCAAAAGTTTATCCCTATATTGGAAAATTTAAGCTAAAGTCTATGGGGTGTTCTTATTCTGTTTCTATTCTGATCATAAGTACAATTATATTTTACTACAAGGCATCATTTTAAGCTATAAGAGAAGACCAAAACACATTATCTTTGAACTATCATTCCTGAACACATTTTATAGAAAATCCAGTGTTCTACTGATCAATTTATAGAGGCAAATTTATGGCTGATAAAAACACAGTCTTAAGGTCTAACATTTTAATAATCAAATCAAGTTTTTAATTATGATCCTGGTGTCCTGGGGATACTATATAATCAAGTCACCTGGGAGACGATTTTATGCCCAGTTTTCTTACATGTTTTTTTTTTTTAACTAAACCCTAAATCTTTGCTGTTCTGGATTACATTCACAGGTTATTTTCCTAGAAAATATTCTGAAAGTGTCAAAAAGCTCTTGGTGGTGTTTAATTTCCGAAATGAGCAAAATCTCACTAGCCTACTGTTCCTTTGAAATAAAAATCCATTTTTAAATGTAGATACAAATATAACACTCAATATTTCAAAGGATCTTTGATCAGAGTGATATATGTCATCCCTGAATTTGTGCTAATAAAAACCATCGTTTTCTCAAATTGTGGGATTCTTCTTCATATCCTTTCTCTAATCTTACATAGATAGTATGCTAGCGGTTCATGTTTCTAAGTGCAACATTTAATTTGTCTGTTATCTCTTAATCTTGTTATATAAATGGTTCTCATTCTGTTTTAAGTTGTTCACATAACAGATACAATTTATTACATTTTAGTTATTTCTATTTTAAAACATACTTGAAGCAAACTTTCATAAACTATTTGACTAAGTTCCATTTATATGTTCCTCCATACAGAATAGCTCATGTATTTGATGCTCATCTATAGAATTGGGAATTATGCAAAAAATCCTAATCAAAACAAAATATGTCCAACAAGGTGTAATGTTCTAATTACTTCAGTATGTGCTTTCATATAGATCAGTGGTGTCAAACTAAAATACAAACAGGACAACTAAATGTCACTTGTTGACTTGATTATTGATACAATATCACATATTAACTATATAAGATCATTGTATTTTGCTAAATATTTCCAAATTAACTGTTATCTGAGTCAGTCATTGCTTCCATGCAGGTTTGATATCTCTTAAGTAGATAAAATGAACCTTGACTATATTTCTAACTTGTGGTCATGAAAGTGTAGGGAAAAAGGTAAATTGATTTAGAGACAGAGACAGGACTCAGAGATGAAGAAACATTCTTTACTAATTCATATAGGCATCTTTTCCACAACTTATAGTGTTGAGACCTGCCTAGAACACTGAGAGGTTAAGTAATTTGTTTGAAGTCAAATAACCATTATGTGTCAAAACCTAGGCCTTCCTGGTTTTGCAACCAACTTAGTCTACTTTAGCATATTTCCTCTATATATTAATTAAAATGATGAGTAATAGTTGTGAATCATAGATTTGTGAATGAAAATATGATTTTGTTAATGCAAAAGAACTCCTGTTATGATAACTACTGTTACCATGTCCATTTATGTCTTAAAATTTTTTAGGGAGTTAATTAAAACACAGATAGGCTAGAAAATTTTCCTGGGATAACAAAGCTAGTAGGAATGATATATTCATAACTAAAATTACCTTTTAAATAAGAAAGTTATTATTCATAAATGATTCATTAATCATGTTTGTAGTTTTACAAAAAAAAATGCTTCTTTTCTAATAGCCCTATGAGGTCATAGTGTAAAAGATGTTATCCCTTTTTTTCATATTGGGCAAATTGAGACTTTTAAGTTATGACTTGCCAAGATTCACAGAGTCCCTAGATTACTCAAACTCAGTTATCTCTCATAGTTAAAGGAAGTTCTATTGTCACTACACAGATCCCTCAGTTGTTTATTTTATTTTAGGTCTTGTTATTTAACTCAAGAACCAACTTTTTGGTAATTTTTATTAAAATTATAATTCTACATATCCTGTTAGATTTTTAAATTTCTGACTATATTCTTCCTTGTAACAAGTAACAAAAGTATAGTACTGGAAGGGGTGAGGAGGGTGGTGAGAGAGACAAAGACAGAGACTTGGTGAGGCAGAGACAGAAAAAGAGGAAGGAAGGGAAGAAGAAAAGGAAAGGTTTTTTTTTCTATAATTTGAAAGGTCAGTATTATGGATATTAACAACTTATTTCGAACAAAAGTTTCAAGCATCCATGTATTCCTTCTGCTGTGAAAATGTTAAGATATGAATCCATAGAATTAAAGTTTTTTTTTCTTCTCTTAGATTAAAATGAAATCGTACAACCTTAACCTTCTGTCTTTTCTAAATAAGGCTGATGTTGAATGTAGCAAGAAAAGCAAATATGAGTCTGCTTTGTGTTAAAAAGAAATTAAGGTTTGCTCACCTATGGAATAATTCTGACTTTATTATCATATTTCTATCTCAGATGTAGCTAAATCTTCTTAAAGTAAACTTTGTGGTATAGTTAAGTATTTGTCCATGGAATCTTTTTGTGAGTACCTTATAGAGCTAGAACTCTCATATGCAAATAGGTGCTAAAGAGAAGTGGCAGATCATAGATTTAGAAGGGACCTTTAGATCTAGTCTAGAAATGTATATTTTAACAAATGATAGTGAACTCTAGGGAGGTTAAATAAATCATTGAGCCAAATATGCACCCTGGTCCTTTAATTCTGGAAATTGTTTTTCCCCATTGTTCCGTGGTATCCTCTGAACGTTATGCCTAACTTCCTGTCTTCTTACTCAGAGACAGGTATGGAATTGTCATGGAAAGAAAATACTCGTATGTGCTAAGTGTACAACGGTTGTTCTTAAGTGAAAAGAAACTTTCTAGTGCTAGAGGCATTTAACTTCATTATTTCACATTTCCTTTGACTGCAAGCATTGTTTCTGGATAAGCCTTCTACCCATAATTTGGTTTTCATTTACATCATAGTTCTTCTTACATTGCCTTTGCAATTCCCATATGCTACATGAGGTAAGGTTGCTAAAATTATAAATATTGATATCTGAATGAATGGACTGGAAATAACATTCCTTGTCATCTAATCAGAAATCAGTGGCTCTAATCGTCATTTGCAAATGTAGTTGTATTATGGTCTAGAAATATGACACAGTTCAACATCTGCTTTTGAATTTCTCTACTTCCTCATCATCAGGCTCCTTCCCACTGTACCTATTTTAGATATGATTATTTTAAGATCTTTAAGACTGAAAAATATAATGACCAAAGCTTGTTAAGAATTGCATATTAAACATCTGAGGTTCAATCAAGCCACTAAGGGAGAGTTTAAGTCTATGGTTTTAGGCTGGGAACTTTGTGGAAGTTATTTGAGATCTTTCTTTATGTGTAAGATCATACCAGTTTTCAAAAGATTTGACAATCCTGGACTTTTGAATAAATGAAATGTTGATATATATGGAAATGTAATGGACATAGCATGGATGTGAAGAGTTATAAACTATTGAAAATCTGTTTTTACTTCAAGTAAGCCATTACATTGTCTCAGGTTTCTTGGTTTGCATTAGAATTTTATCGCTTTTAGAATCAGTCTAGGTATGTGTGAAGAAGCTTAATAATAGAAAATTGATGTCCAGATAGTGATTAAAAAAAAAAACAAAACAATAGCAATTCATGAAGATTAAAAAGTATTACAGGCTGTGAGATGAAGAAATATTAAGTGTCTAATTACTTTGCATTCCAAAGATCAGATGATATCCCTAGATTTAGAGATTTTGGAAACATATTTTACTATCCACAGTTTAGAAAATTTATTCTTTTAACTTGATGAACCAAAAGAGATGAACATTCTCTTGCCTAGTTAACAGGTAATAAATTCTAGATAATCTTACACAAAGTCATCATATCTAAGAGACAATAGATATGCGTATAAAATTTTGAATATTATAGATAACTTCAAATGTAAATGAAAACATTCTATATGAGAAACTCTGTTTGAAAATCAAATATTTATGTGACAGACATTCTTTTAGGTAATATTAGAATCAAAACAGAATAAACAAAAGACCATATGTAAAAAACAGATATTTTCAATTTTATTTTCTTACTTTGACCTCAGAAAGTCTTTATTTTCCTGTTAGCATTTATTTGTTCAGTGATGTAACTTTGGGATTTTTAAAGCTAGCTGTAATTTTTTTATTGACATGTAGCTTTACATATAATTTTACTATTTTGTTTTATTGTTTGTAAGATTCCTTTATTACCACATTGAATCATGTTATAATTATAATTAGATGTTTAATGTTAATGGATTTGAATTTCATGTGTTATTATCAGCAGTATTTTTTATTAGTACAAATCAATCAGACCTGTGAAATATGAATCAAAATACTTTTGTTTGATGACTACCTTAGAAGCAAACCAGGAAAAGCACAAGAGCACTTTTGTAATTATTAAGTAAATATAACAAGACATAATAAATTCTACATTTTCTTTATTCTTGTGTTGTGATTTGATCATAGATATTTAACTTACTCTAAGGTTAATATTTGATTGTGGCTCATCTATTATAATTAAAATAAATTTGACATACCAAAAAACTCAGGATGATAAATGTTTTCTTTTTGAGAATGAATTATGACACAAAACACTCGTTCTAGTTCAGCTTATTTAAAGTATTTGAAAATCTGAGAACTCAGAAAATTTAGTCAACACATGTATGAAAAATAAGAACATTTATAGGCACACACACAGACACACACATACACACATGCGGTTCCTTTACAAAAGACAGCTATATTCATATCAGTGGTGACAGTTGTTAGTAATTCTCAATTGAATACATTTCAATTAATATACTAATAAGTAGAATACTTTTAATGAAATTATCAAATTCTAAATTAACCTAAGAAAATTACCTTATTCATATTGGCCACTTTAAATTCACAATTATTTAATATATATTTTATAGTGACATCCAGAGTCTGATCCCATTAGTGGGATAGTATTGCATATCAGAATAGTCATTTCCTGCTGATTAAGCATTTTTCTACACGTGATCTAGAAAATCTCTACAAAACAAGACTAGAAAAAATAGCTAATAAGGAAATAAAAAGTTAAGTATTTAAGAAAGTTCACAGAAAGTTCAAAGGAAATGAAAACATATAAGTTTGTTTTGGGTTTTTTTTTTTTAAGTTCAAAGTCCTTATTCCATTTGAAATTAATTTGAAATAAATATTTATTTCTTTTAAATGGTCACTTATTAGAAATGCATCATTAAAAAGATCATTCTTATATGCTCCCCTTCTTTTAAAGCAATGAGAAATGTTTGATAATTGTTTTAAAATATCTAGGTCCATAATGAATGATTGATGACCAATAATAAGAGCAGCTAATGTTTAAATTTTTTGTTGTTTGTTATTTTTCAACCATGCCTGATTCTTTGTGACCCTAATTTGAGGTTTTCTTGGCAAACATATTGGAGATAATTTTGCCATTTCCTTCTCTAGCTCATTTTACAGTTGAGAAAACTGAGGCAAACAAAATTAAGTGACTTTTCCAGGGCACAGCTGCTAAGTATTTGAATTCATGTCTTCCTAACTCCAGACTGCTTGCTCTATACACTCTACCACCTATCTGCCAAAAATGACAACAAACTGCTATATGCCCTCGGACATTTCTCTTTATATATGTTTATCTTTCAACTTTATCTCCTTTTGTTCTAGCCTATGCTTGAAATAGCATAAATATCCACTTTTTTTCCCAATCATAGGGGGGAAAAGTATTTTCAAACATTGACATAGGAATTTTATTTTCATTTCTTATCTTCCTATCTCAGCAATATTAATTGCCTAATGCTTGTCATTTTTGTTGATAAAATGGACAGTTTTTTATAAAACTGCTTCTACCAGTTTTATTTTCTTAGATCATTGAAACTTCATTTTTTTTTGTCTTCTCAATTTACTCTGGGATCTGTCTTGTATATGCTAGGGGGAAAAATCTTTGCTAACTAATCTCACTATCTTTTGTGTTGATTATGTAACCACAATAGTATTAGCTGTGATTATTAAAAATTATTGTTTAAATAGAACTTTCCAAGCCATCAGCAGCTCAAATTTGTTTGTGCTTAGCCCAGCTGTCTTCCCCTTACTTCCTAGACCATGCAATGGCACAACTGTTCTATGAAGCATATGTTTTAATTACTGGAACAGATAAGGATAAATGAACCCAATTCTTTTCATGAAGGGGGTGGACAATTACAATGTGCTGTCATATACCTATTGAGGACAACCTTAGAGAATGAGGAACAAGAATTATGTAGGAGGAGAAAAGGCAGGAATAGAGGAATGTTTTTAAAAAATACATCTATTACCCTGGGCACACACAGTGATTTTCAGATAAGACTAAGCAAGAATGTTGCAGTGAATATTTGGCTTATTTAATCACTTTCCACCACCACTTCCTTCCTCATTTCATCTCCCTCTATTTGCTCTTTCATTGTTGCCAACCCACAAGTATCTGGATATGTATAGAGATATATGTATTTCTTTCTTTTGCATTCAGAAGAACATTTCCCTCAGATTTTTGCCCAGGATTATTTTTTGAATGACCCCTTACCATAATTCTACACAACCAGAGAGTTGAGACTGGATTTGAATTTGTGTTTTCCTAACTCCAGACTGGATGCTCTATATACTCTACTACTTAGGAGCCAACAATGATGACAAATTTTTATATGCCCTCAGACATTTCCCTTTTTATATGTTGATGCTTTCAACTTTATCTCCTTTGTTCCAGCCTATCTGGTCTTTTTTGTTGGTAATTGGACATTCTCCTTCATTGTCCTGCATTCTCCTTCATTTGCTTCTCTTATAATCTTTTATCATACCTAGCCAATTTTACCTGAATTATTAATTGTAATATTTTTCATTTCAGTGTGTCATTAATATAATAATAATAGAAATAATAGTTCACATAGAGCTCTCATGAGGTTAAACAATTTCACATAAATTATGAATGATAATTCTATTGCTAAAAGGCACCTTACCCTAGTTCCCATCCATTCTTCCCCATTTTGTAGGTGAGAAAATTTGGACCAAGGAAGTTTAATCATTTTTCCAAGGTGACCCAAGGTCCCAATTAACAAAGAAAAGAGTCAGGATTGGAGTGTAGATTTTCTGATGCAGTCAGTGTTCTTGCAATAACTTCACAATAACCAGATCACACAGATATCACATGTACTATCTTCAACTGGCAGATAACCTGTATTACTTTCTGGTTCTTTAAGTGGCTTGCTCAGGGTCATATATCTTGTAATGGAAAAGAGTCTGTATAGGTCCCAGTCATTCTACTCCAAGTCTGAGGCCCTTCCCATTATCTCCCTAAAATCATATCTCTTAATTCTTTAGAGTTTTAAAGTATCTTTCTTTTTTTTTATTAAAGCTTTTTATTTGTATAACATATGTATGGGTAGTTCCCCAGCATTGATCTTTACAAAGCTTTCCATTACAAATTTTACCCCCAGTTCCCTCCCCTCCCCTAAATGGCAGGAAGTCCTTGACATGTTAATAATGTTGAAATACTTGACAAGTTATGCAAGAAAAATCCTATCTACAACAAACAAAAAAATCAGAGAAAGGCAACACAATGCAAGCAAATATCAATAGAGATCATGAAAATGGTTGTGGTCCATATTTCATATACCTCTTTCTGGGTGTATATGGTTTTCTTCAGTGAACAATTGGAACTGGTTTGAGACAATTCTTTGATGCAGAGAGCCATGTCCATCAGAATTGATCATTATGAAATACTGTTGTTGCTGTGTATGATGTTCTCCTGGTTCTGCTCCTTTCACTTAGCATCAGTTCATGCAAGTCTCTCCAGGCCTCTCTGAAATCGTCCTGATGGTCGTTTCTCACAGAACAATAATATTCCATAACATTCATATACCATAATTTATTCAGCCACTCTCCAATTGATGGGCATCCCTTCAGTTTCCAGTTTCTAGCCACTACAAAAAGGGCTGCCACAAACATTTTTGCACAGGTGTGTCCCTTTCCCTCCTCTAAGATCTCTTTGGGATATAGGCCCAGTAGAAACACTGCTGGGTCAAATGGTATGCACAGTTTGACAACTTTTTGAGCATAGCTCCAAATTGCTCTCCAGAATGGTTGGATCCGTTCACAGTTCCACCAACAATGTATTAGTGTCCCAGTTTTCCCACATCTCCTCCCACATTCATCGTTATCTTTTCCTGTCATTTTAGCCAATCTGACAGGTGTGTAGTGGTACCTCAGAGTTGTCTTAATTTGCATTTCTCTGATCAATAGTGATTTGGAGCAACTTAAAGTATCTTTCTATTGAAACATCAATTCAATCTAAGAACTTGCTGTTTCACAATCCTCCCTCAAGAATATTTTAACAATCTTACCTATTTTTTTCTTCAGCCCATATGTTCACTTCCAAGCAGCATGTTATTTTATTTCTCTGAACATCCTTTTCTGATCTCTTTATTCGGAATACTTAGCTTGTCTATCTCCAGCTTACTAAATATCTGCTTATTTCTATAAACTCCTACTACACATTCAACCATTTTTATTCAAGATATAAGCATTTCCATAATACTTTAAGAGCCAGAAAGTTTCCCCCAAAATTTAATTTGTTCAAATATATAACTCATATCAATAAAATTAGGTGTTATATATTGTTAAGTCCCTATTGAAAAAATGAAATTTTGTTCAACCAAGTGTGTAACCCAGTCATGTTTCTCTTGTTTGGAGATCTCTAAAGAGAGAAACATAACTCTTACGATAGTAACTAATACAGCTGCACTCCCCAAACTGATATTTAATGATGTTTTGTTTTTGTTTTTTAAGGAATGAATATATAAGGGAATATGTGATTAGGGTTTTAAAGAAAATGTATGTTTCTTGGTTCCCAGAGGAGGTTTTTCTTTTTATTATAAATAATTATGAATGTTCCTGTCTTCTTCCAAATAAAGGAGCAAAACCAATTTACTTTTTAAGTAGTGCCATGAAGCTGACACATTTATTTCTTCAGAAGAATTTTCTTGAATTCTAAGGGCCCATTATCAATCAAATTTCAGAAAAATTATAAACTGATGACAAAAATAATTTAAAAACTTTTTTTACTATTCTACTTTCTAAAAGAGATGGAGTAAATAACAAGAATAGACATTATAAAACTTTCAAAGGAAAATTAAGGGAAAAACTTGGGAGAAAATAGAAAAAAATAAGTACACAAAAATAAAAGAGGATAGAAGAATCAAACTGATTGGAATAAATGATTCTTATGAAATAAACTGAAGAATGACTAATGAAAAACTTATTTAACATATATCTCAACAGTTTTGCTTCTCTATGTTACTTAATATTTAATCATCTTAATAATAGATGAGAAGGGGTACGTATTTCAAAACTATTACTGTGTCCATTAACTGAAAGTTTCCTTTGAAATGAGATGTATAACTGTTCTTAAGAACCAAACACATATTAAGTCATTACAGCTCTCAAAACCATGTCTTTATTTCTTTAGATTTTAAATAATTAAAGCATGTTCTCCACTTAAATCTTAATGATCCATGTCCTATTAAATTTGACTATTTATCAAATATTCTTTAATACATATTCTTAGTTAAGTAGTTTTAGAATTGTCATATCTATGATTTCTTAAATTTTTGGAAGAAAACTATTAGATTTAAGTGTTGACTTAAAAATAATAGAATCAAAATATCATAGTTGGAAGAAATATTTTAGGTGATCTAGTGCAAATGAAAAAGCTCCATAAACATTACTCCATGTAACTTCTACATATTGTTGCTTGTCCTTCCTTATGGAATCAAAAATGTCTAATTTCTTATCATCCTACATATGGCAACCCTCTTTATTTGCTGGCATATCATATTCTACTCTCTCCTTCCTCTTTTTTCCCCTCTCCAATCGAGTTTTCTCTTACACAGAATAAAGGACTGTTGCTATTTCAACCAGCCCTTATGTGTCATGGCCTTCGCTCTTCAGCATTCTGATTGCATTTTGGACATAATCCATTTTTCCTCCTAAAATACAAGGTCTAGAATTTTTAAAAAATTTCTTACAATGCAATCTGGCCAGAACTGAGTTCAATGATCTTCTTACTTATCCTAAATAGTATGTCTTTTTAATGAAGATCCCTTTAAATTTTTGATGGATCTACTCCATTTTTGCTTCATTTGAATTTTCAGGTTACTAACTGAAAAACAATTTAAAAAAGAAAAACTAATCTTTTGAAAATAAGGAAGGCTTTCCCCTTCTTATATTTGATCCTATCCCACAGGTCCTTGAGATTTTAAAATCATGACTGTCAATCGTAAATTCATTATCCCTCCCAGTTTTGTATCATCTGCAAATTTTATAAGCTCCTATGCTTTTAACTTTGTCACAGATAGAAATATTAAGGCAAGCATAAAATCCAAAATGCTCCACTGAAGCTCTTTCAAGTTGACATAAAAACATCAATGGTTACTATTTGGTTAAGGCATTTAAACAGTTCCAGATTCATTTGATTGTACTGTTGTTTATCCATCATCCTTCTATATTTTCCATAAGAATAGTATGAGACTCTATCAAATCAGTTGACAAAAGTCAAATTATTCATATATACAAATATCATATTCCTGATCTAAGATCTAAGAGTCTAGTGATTCTCAAAATAAAACAAAGCAAAAACCAAAATGGAACAAAATGAAACAAACTCAAAACCTCAAAGTCTCAACTGTTGTTTTCCATGAAGCTTTTAAAGGTAGTTGACATAGTAATCACAAATGTTCCATTAGAATTTTCAGTTTGAAGTTTTAAATGTAATCAACTTAATCAATTAAGTGTATATGTCTTTTATATTGAATATAGAAATTCAGTCACACCCCTACAAAAATGTGATCTGCTTTTATATGTTTGCTTTAGGCAAACAATATGTGATCATCATAGTTATATAGAATACTTTTATTTTGCTTCTCAGGGAGAACATTTTCTTTTTAATCAAATCAAGAGTAAGGAAAGAAAGTGTACATCTTCCATCAAAATAAAGTATTGAAACCAATATACACCAGTTTAATGTTTCTTTTTAAAAAAGTATTTTATTTTTTTCCAGTTATAGATAGCTCTCAACATTAACCTTCCTAAGATTGTGAGTTCCATATTTTCTTTTCTCCCTACCTTTCTTAGCACTTTCTCCCCCAGACAGAAAGTAATATGATATATGTTATATATGTACAATTATTTAAAACATCATCTTAATATTCCCGAAACCATACTGGGCTTTTGTGATTACCAATTCTTTTGCTAAGTGCAATTGACATTTTGCCAGAAATCATAGTCAAAATTATTAGTCTAAAGTTTTCAGATTCTATTTTCTTCCTTCTTAAGTATATATTCTATTATATTCTGTTTTTAAAGGTATTTTCCTCATTGGATTTTTCTTTTTTCTTTTTTTTTTTATTTGACCCATTGTATTTTTAAAAAAAATGTTTTCCTTTTCCAAGCTGTTGATTCTCTCTTGCATGACTAGCATTTCTTTTCCCAATTTTTCTTCTACCTTTCTTTTTTTTTCGAGGCTCAGATTAGATGATTTATTTTTTTTTATTTTTTTTATAAAGCTTTTTATTTACAAAACATATGAGTGACCTTTCAACATTGACCTTTGCAAAAAAACGTCTTTTTTCCCAAGCTTTTCCTTTCCTTCCCCCCACCCCCCACCCCTAGATGACAGGTAATCTAATACATGCTAGATAGGATAAATTATATGATAAATACAATACATGTATACATATCTATACAGTTATCTTACTGCACAAGAAACATCAGATCTAGAAAGAGAAGAAGAAAAAAACAACCTAAGAAGGAAAACAAAATGCGTGGAAATATTCACAGAAAGCGTTAAAATACTGTGTTGTGGTTCACTCTCAGTTCCCACAGGCCTCTCTCTGGGTGTATATGACTATCTTCATCGCAGCACAACTGGTTTGAATCACATCATTGTTGAAGAGAACCATGTCCATCAAAATTGATCATCGTATAGTCTTGTTGCTGTGTATAATGTTCTCCTGGTTCTGCTGATTTCACTCAGCATCAGTTCATGCAAGTCTCTCCAATCCTCTCTGAAATCCTCCTGTTGGTCATTTCTTACAGAACAATAATATTCCATAACATTCATATACCATAATTTATTCAGCCATTCTCCAATTGATGGGCATCTTTTCAATTTCCAGTTTCTTGCCACTACAAAAAGGCTGCCACAAACATTTTTGCACATGCGGGTCCCTTTCCCTCCTTTAAAATCTCTTTGGGATATAGGCCCAGTAGAAACACTGCTGGGTCAAAGGGTATGCAC